>CAUYMX010084139.1:0-65947 GCA_963573855.1 Lepilemur septentrionalis | reverse complement strand
ATACGAGCATGTTAATACCCTGATTAATTGCTGAAAATATTTATTAAATATATGCAAACCTCCTTTTTTTGCACTTTGCATTATTTTTTTTACTTCACAGATATTTCAAGTATTTTTTTTGGCTTCTTCTTATTTTTTTTTTTTTTTTTTTTTTTTTTACAAATTGAAGGTTTGTGTAAACCCTACTTCAAACAAGTCTATCAATTCCATTTTTCCAACAGCATGTACTCACTTCATGTCTCTGTGTCACATTTTGGTAATTGTCACAATATGTCAGATTTTTTCATTATAATTGTAACTGTTATGATGATCTGAGATCAGAGATCTTTGATGTTACTATTGTAATTATTTTGGGGCACCACAAGCCACACCCATATAAGACAGCAGGCTTAATCGAAATGTTGTGTGTGTTCTGACTGCTCCACCAACTTGGCCCCTCTCTCTCTTCCTCCCTCTCCTCAGGCCTCCTTATTCCCTGAGAAACAAGAATAATTGAAATTAAGCCAATTAGTAACCCTACAATTGCCTCTAAGTGTTTAAGTAAAAGGAGGAGTCACACGTCTCACTTTAAATCAAAAGCTAGAAACGATTAAGCTTAGTGAGGAGGGCATGTCAAAGCCAAGACAGGCTGAAAGTTAGGCCTCCTTCTGTAAAAAGTTGGCCAAGTTGTGAATGCAAGGGGAAAGTTCTTGAAGGAAATCAAAAGTGCTACTCCAGTGAACACATGAAAGATAAGAAAGCGAAACATCTTTCTTGCTGATATGGAGAAAGTTTTAGTGGTCTGGATAGAAGATCAAACCAGCCACAACATTCCCTTAAGCCAAAGCCTAATCCAGAACAAGATCTTAACTCTCTTCAATTCTGTGAAAGCTGAGAGAGGTGAGGGAGCTTCAGAAGAAAAGTCTGAAGCTAAAAGAGGCTGGTTCATGAGGTTTAAAGAAAGAAGCCCTCTCCAGAACATAACAGTGCAAGGTGAAGCAGCAAGTGCTGATGGAGGAGCTTTAGCAAGTTATCCAGAAGATCTAGATAAGATAATTAATGAAGGTAGCTACACTAAACAACAGATTTTCAATGTGGATGAAATAGGCTTATATTAGAAGTAAGATACCATCTAGGACTTCTATAGCTAGAAAGGAGAAGTCAATGCCTGGCTTCAAAGAGTCAAAGGACAGACTGACTCTCTCGTTAGGGCCTAATGCAGCTGGTGACTAAGTTGAAACCATTTACCATTCTGAAAATCCAAGGGCCCTTAAGAATTATGGTAAATCTGCTCTGTCTGTGCTCTATAAATAGAAAAACAAAACCTAGATGACAGCACATCTGTTTACAACAGGGTTTACTGAATATTTTAGGCCCACCATTGAAACCTATTGCTCGGAAAAAAAGATTCCTTTCTAACATGTTGCTGCTCATTGACAATGCACCTGGTCATCCAAGAGCTCTGATGGAGAAGTACAAGGAAATTAATGTTGTTTTCACGCCTGCTAACATAACATCTATTCTGCAGCCCCATGGATCAAGGAGCAATTTCTACTTTCAAGTTTTATTACCTAAGAAATATATTTCATACTGCTATAGGTGCCATAGATAGGAATCTTCTGCAGGATTTGGGAAAAATAAATTGAAAACCTTCTGGAAAGGATTGACTATTCTAGATGCCATTAAGGACAGTCATGATTCATGGGAGGAAGTCAAAAATCAACATTATTATGAGTTTAGAAAAAAACTCTTCATGGACGGCTTTGAGGGGTTCAAGACTTCAGTGGTGGAAATCACTGCAGATGTGATGAAAACAGCAAGAGAACTAGAATTAGAAGTGAAACCTGAAGACGTGACTGAATTGCTGCAATTTCATGATGAAGCTGGAATGAATGAGGAGTTGCTTCTTACGAATGGGTAAAGAAAGTGGTTTCTTGAAACACAGCCTACTCCTGGTGAAGATGCTGTGAACATCGTGGAAAGGGCAACAAAGGGTTTAGAGCAGTGCATAAACTTAGCCGATGAAGCAGCAGCAGTGTGACAGGACTGCCGCCAATTTTAAAAGAAGTTCTGCTGTGGGTAGAATGCTATCAAACAGCATCGCAGGCTACAGGGAAATCTTTCACGGAAGGGTCAGTCAATCAATGTGGCAAATGTCACCGTTGTCTCATTTTAAGAAATTCCCATGGCCGCTGCAACCTTTAGCAACCACCACCCTGATCAGCCAGCAGCCGTCAACACTGAAGCAAAACCCTCCACCAGGAAAAAGATTATGACTCGCTGAAGGCTCAGACGATTTCTTAGTAATAAAGTATGTTTTAATTAAGGTATGTACATTGTTTCTTTTAGACATAATGCTGTTGCCCACTTAATAGACTACAGCATAGTGTAAACATAACTTTTAAACACACTAGAAAACCAAAAAAATTGTGTGGCTGGCTTTACTGGGGTAGTCTGGAACCAAACCCTCAATATCTTTGAAGTATGATTATACTTTTTTCCCCCTTTTTTAGTTATCTCTCTATCACAGTTCAGTGAATACTACCAAAATAGAACTTATTTTATTACTTTCCTGGGCAAGTGTTTTTTTATCTCTAAAGACAAGACAAAAACTTTCTAGATAAGTCTTTAGTGTCTAAGCAAGGTCTGCTCTCGATCCTCCATCCTCATGGTCTCCATGCATGCCCCCAGAGGGAGACGGTTTCCCTCAGTTACTACTTATTATCGTACTGAATGGGAAGCACCTGCCCACTGACTTAGACACATTTTAGCTGCATTTGAAGTACTCAGTTCCCTGAACACATGCTAAATTTTTTTTTAATTTTAAAATTGCTTTGCCAGTGGCTCACGCCTGTAATCCTAGCACTCTGGGAGGCCAAGGCGGGAGGATCGCTCAAGGTCACGAGTTCAAAACCAGCCCGAGCAAGAGTGAGACCTCGTCTCTACCAAAAATAGAAAGAAATTAATTGGCCAACTAAAAATATATAGAAAAAATTAGCCAGGCATGGTGGCACATGCCTGTAGTCCCAGCTACTCGGGAGGCTAAGGCAGGAGGATTGCTTGAGCCCAGGAGTTTGAGGTTGCTGGGAGCTAGGCTGATGCCACAGCACTCTAGCCTGGGCAACACAGTGAGACTCTGTCTCAAAAATAAAATAAAATAAAATTGCTTTGCCGACATTGTACAATTCTTCTTTAACGGCAACCTATTGATTCATTCATTCAACAATGTTTACTGACTGCATCCACTTTGTGTAAGGGAGTGAACTAGTCAATATCCAGATAGCTGCCCCCTGCCCTTGAGGAGCTGACATCCTAGTGAGCCCAGGTAAACGGGGCCTCCCAAGGGTGTGCTGCATGCCATGACAGAGGACAAGTGCCAGGTAGTGTGAAGGCACACTGTCAGACAAAAGCTTGGGGTGTCAGAAAAATTGTTCAAGGAAAACATCAAAACTGAAACTTAAATAATAAGAATCTATCCAAGTAAAGAACAAAAGGGAAGAATGTTCAAATCATAGCACGTATTTTCAAAAGCCCAGAGATGAGAGACACATTCCAGAAATTGTGAGTGTGTAACTATGTGTATTGGCGGTGGGGTTATGGGGAGAGTAGGGGTGGAATGTGTGATGGAGGAGTAAGGAGGGGTGGGTGGTGCTCAGGTTTTTAAGTTGGTAAGCAAGGAACAGGTTGTAAAAGATCTCATGAGACATATTGAATATTTTGAATTTTATCCTGAGGGTAATGGGAGCCTTAGAGGTTTATAAGCAGGGGAGCCATGAAAATGATTTGTGTTTTAGAACACTAACACTAATTCCAGACTAATAAATGGATTTTATGGAGACTGGATTATGAGAACCCATATATTATTTGTGATGACTGTAATCATAGGAAGGTGGTGGGAACAGTGGTATCACAGGCCAGGGAGGGACTATTTGGTAAGAAAGGAGGAGATTGAGTGTATTAAATATTGATGTTAAATCTGTATAGAAAACTGAGGATACAGAAGATACAATCAGTAAAGCAGTCCTTAAGTACATAAGAAGGGATGTGATCCAGAGTGAAGATTGAGGATAAAATCCCTTCTTACGTGATCTCATCTTCCCTTGGGGAAGAGACACACACAGCTTTCATTTGGAACAGGAGGAAAAGGAAAATGGTGGATTAATGGTAGGTAAAATTTTAAATTTGGTGGCAGAAATTGAGGAAATTCTCTTCTTGCTTCTGTTTTCTTTTAAATCTGCTGGCAAGATTTGTTGCAAAGAGTGATAGTGGAGGAGGTGATAGGGCCAGGAGTTTGAGAAGAGTGGGGAATCTGAAATAGCCACACTGGAAAACGGCACAGAGAGATGACTAAGTATACACAGAAGTGTCTCTGGGTAATGTTGAGTATTTGGTTGAGATGAAAACCATACATTTCTGGTGGCATGAAACTGGAGAATTTGGGAATGGCTCCAGACAAGCTCAGTAGCCCAGGTACAGGTGTCTAGAAAGTAGGCATTTGGGATGACTTAGGACAGGTTTAAGGTTTTGCTAGGTGGGTATTGAGGAAGGACAAAAATGCAAAAGAGTCTGAAGATACTGACAAATATGTGGCCCAAGGGATAAATCCGGGAAGCAAAACTGGAAAGGAATGAAATTGGGATGGGGGAAGACTGATGGACATAACAAAAGGGGCAAGAAAATCAGTATCTCTATGAAGTAAATGCTCAAGATAGTAGAGTCAGTATGTAGAAGAGGCTGAAAGGAAGGAGGTTGACGTGAGTGATGTAAGTGAATCTAAATATTCAGAGGTGGAGAGAAATTCTAGGAGCTGACAAGACCCAGGCTGTCAATGTGGGACTGAGCAGCGGAAAGAGTGTGGAAGAGAAGTCATCGTAGTTGAGACTTTGAGGGGGCTCACGGCCAGGGCATTGGTGGATTGTCTACATAGTCAAGCAGGAGAATGGCAGAACTCGGGGTGGAAGGAAAGCCTGCCAGTAGCTGCTAAAGTCTCCAGCAGACAAGGGCATGATTTCCGTGGCAGGAAAGAGCAACAAGAAGGGATAAAAATGGCTCAGTCAGATGGCCTGAGCCCCAAAGGGGCAGTGAGGTTTTTTAAATGTTGGGATGGATGAGCAGTGGTCTGAAGGAAGCCAAGGAGGGGGCTGCTGAGCCCACTTCCTACCCTGAAGAAAGTGAGTTGCAGACAAATAACCTTACTTTACTTGAGAGAGCTTCAGGAAAAGCAATTTCCTCAGGGGCAGCCAGGTACCAAAGCTGAGAAGTGCATGGAACCAACTGAGATGGGCTGAGGATGTCATGGTGTTGGTTAATGACAGAAATGGGCACCGCAAATTGCAGATGGATGTCTGGGATGGTGGGGAATGGTTTGGAGTTGACTCAAGGGAAGGAGAATACCTGAGAAAAGAAATAACTGGACAGTCTTATGCCTTGAGTGGTGGTCAAGGACATCAGGGATGTGAGGCTTGGTGGGCTCAGCTGGCCTCAGGGCTTCAAAAGAATTAACCACAGCTTTCCCCTTGCAGTTGTAATCATTTAGGTGTCTTAGAAGAATTAGTTACAGGTGGGATTGATTTTTTGCTTGCTAGGGAACCTAGTCAAGGTGACCAGGCCAGCCAAAGGTTTATTTGATTCTCTGATAGGAAGGGCAAGCATCACCAAGGGCTGCAGCTATCAGTCAAGGCCAGGACTTTTGAGCAACTAGGTTGTGGAGGCCGAAAGAATGATGTGAATGAATTAAAATATTCTGTATGGTCCAGCTTCCTCTAAGTGTCTTTGAGAGCCAAGGCTGCAGACAAGATGGCTCCCGGAGACACCCTTCAGCTTCCTGTGGAAAGGGTGTTAGTGGGAACGGTAGGTTCCGGAAGTACCACAGAGCTCAAGAACAGCTGCAGCCTCTGATTACTGGGGGGACTCTGGCCCCTCTTCAATTTTTAGATTCTCTCTATTTTTTTTAATAGAGATAAGGTCTCTCTTTGTTGCCCAGGCTGAAGTGCAGTGGTATCCACAGGCACTACAGCCTCAAACTCCTGGCCTCAGGTGATCCTCTCACCTCAGCCTCCTGAGTAGCTAGGACTATAGGTGTGTACCTATATGTTTTAAAGATAACAAACTTGCAAACATGTTCGATGTTCAATACATAGGACATTTTCTTTTTCTTTATCATTTGAGAGTAAGTTGTGTAACTGATGCCCCATTACCCCGAATCCTTGGTGTTTATTTCCTACAAACACAAACATGCTTTTACATAACCACAATACTTCCACCAAGTTAGGAAATTAACAGTGATGCTTAACAGGGATGTTACCACCTAATTCACAGACACCATTTAAGTTGTGTCCATTTTCCCCATAATGTCCCTTAGAACAAAAAGATCCAGTCCAGAATCACACATTTGGTTGTCGTGTCCCTCAGTCTGCTTCAGCCTGGAACAGATTCTCAGTCCTTCCTTGACTTTCCTGACCTTGACACTTGAGAAAATTACCGACCAGTTACTTTTCAGTGTGACTCTCAGCTTGGCTTTGTTTGATGTGTCCTCTTGATTAGATTCAGATTATGCATTTTGGGCAAGAATATTTCAGAGGTGACGACATGTCCTTCTCACTGAATTCTATCAGATGGCAAGTGATTTCTGTTTGTCCCACTGCTGGCAATATTTGCTTTGCTCTCTTGAGTGAAGCGGAGTCTGCAAGGCCTCTCCACTGCAAAGTTTCTTTTTCCCCTTAGAAATTCAGAAGTATTTTGTGGGGAGATATTTTTAAACTATATAAATATCCTCTTCAAATTTCCAACTTATTCATGAATTTCTTTATACCTAAATGGATTTCCTATTTCATTAAAGGGATTATAACCTATTACTATCATTATTTTTATGCTCAAATTGTCCCCAAGTTTGGCTAGAAGGAGCCCATGCAAGCAGACTTCTGTTTCTTTTTGACCTATCCCCGACATCTTGTTAGTACTTCCTTACTTTCTGGCACAAGATGTCCTGCCTTGTGTATTCCCTGCCCCATCCCTGAAACTAGCCGTTTTTTTTTTTTTTTTTTTTTTTTCAAGGATCCCTGGTTCTTTTGTATGGACATGGAAGTGATTTCTATATGTACCTACTTACATATCTTTCCTAGTTTTCTCCACTGAGAGGAACTGGGATCAGTGACACTCCAATAGCAATGAACACATTTAACACTCAGATCTCATTCAGATCTTGGCTTTTTTTTTTAATTTTGACTATTTTTTTTAAATTTCAGAATATTATGGGGGTACAGACATTTTGGTCACATATAATGCCTTTGCCTCACCCACACCAGTGCTACAAGCGTGCCCATCCCCCATACGGTGTGCTCTGCACCCGTTAGTTGTGAGTTTACCCATCCCCATCACCCCCCTCCCACCGGCCCGGCACCCAGTGAATAATATTACTTCCATTTGAACACCTAAGCCTTGATCAGTTAGTACCAATTTGATGGCAAGTACAGTGGTACTTGTTTTTCCATTCTTGTGATACTTCATTTTGAAGGATGGGCACTAGCTCTATCCAGGATAATATGCGAGGTGCTAGTTCACCATGCTGCTGGTGGGACTGCAAATTAGTACTACCTCTGTGGAAAGTAATTTGGAGCTATCTCAAAGAACTAAAAATAGAAATACCATTTGATCCAGCAATCCCAACTAGGCATCTACCCAAAGTAAAAAAAGACATGTTACAATAAAGACATCTGCACTCAAATGTTTATGGCAGCACAATTCACAATTACAAAGATGTGGAAACAACCCAAGTGCCCATCAATACATGAGTGGATTAATAAAATGTAGTATATGTATACCATGGAGCACCGCTCAACCAGATCTTGGCTTTTAAATACTTGGCCACCCCCCACGCGGACTCACTCCTCACCTTCCCCAGGTCTTGACACCTCTCTGACAACCTCCCCCTCCCCCTCTGCATGGACGTGCTCCTTACTTTGACCAAGCCTGGACTCCTCACCCAGACATCCCTGCTCAGGGATGCCCTTCTTAGCCTGGCTGGACTCTGACACTGACACCCTGGCGTGGACCACCTTCAGCCTGTTGGGCTCTGGACCCCTGCAGACCCTTCCCATCACACGTATCTAGGATGTCTGCCTTGCTCTACATCCCATCTAATGGAATTAGGGCTGAATTTTTCAGGAAGGGAAGAGAAAAGCTCTGAAAGGCTTTTAACATAGACAACAAAGGGATTCAAGTATATTTACAGACTTGTGATTTGTCATTTTTTAATCTTAGTGTTTACAACTGTCTGATTTTTATTATTATGAATTATTAATTTATCTGAGATAAAAACAAATTCAGTGAGTTGATTGATATCTTCTCAATATCCTAAGGAAAGATTTATTTTATCTGATATCTATCTCCCATAAACAGATGGAGTGAGCCACCCACAGTGTCTTTTGCCATTTCGAAGAAGAATGTGGTCTGGAAAAGTTTTGAGAATTGCAGTTCTATAGAAACTGATTCAAAATGAATAGTAAACCAGGCAAAATTCCAGCTCCTCACTTTGTAATCACTATGGTTTTAAGGGAAGTCTGGCTTCAGTCACAACAGAATCAGCTCTTTGGACTATAAATACTACCTAGTGAATGCCATTTTAAAAATTTTTCTTAATTTTTCCAAGCACAGTATTGGGTATTGGTGTAGATTAAGAGTACAGATGACATTTTTATCAGTTTTTATGAGATTAGAAAATTGATTCCCAAAATGTTAACTTTCAAATAAGAATTCAGTTTTTTGGTTTTGTTCGTGAAGAGTCAGATTAGTTTAGAAATGTGGTGTGTGCCTGTGTGTCATCACTTTGCATGCAAGCTGGGTTTTTATTTGTTGTTTGTTTGTTTGTTCTTGCTCTGTTGCCCAGGCTGGAGTGCAGTGGCACAATCCTAACTTACTGCAGCCTCAAACTCCTGGGCTCTAACGATCCCCCTACCTCAGCCTCCTGAGTAGCTGGGATTACAGCTGTGTACCACCCCTGCCAGCCTGCATGCAAGTTTTTTCTATTTAGTTTTATTTTAGTACATATTATGTTAGACCACGTCTTCATGTTTTCACATTTGTGGAAATGCATTTATTGTGATAATCTAAAATTCAATAGTCATACAAACAGATGTACTATCAATTTTTTTATTTTACTTTTTAATTCTGGTATCATGAATATGTTTAAGTAATAATCAGTTGAACAGCAAAACTACAGATTTGATTGTTTACTCCCATGAAGCTAAAAAAAGAATGGGTCTGGCATTACTGAATTTAATTTTTTTCATTGAAGGTTTGTTGGGGGTTTTTTTGTTGTAAAGTCTATTCTTAAAACTAGCACATCTCTAGCCTGATTTCTGCATGAGGCTTCATTGAAAAGAAGCTGTTTTGAAATCCAGTAGTGGCCAAGCTAGAATGTCATTTTCCTCGTGGAGGAGGAACAAGGTAATTTCTCTTTTCAAACACAAATGGCAAGATATTTATTATTTTTCTCTGATATTAACCTACATTACATTTTATAGGGTTTTCTTTTTTCTAAGAATGCTGAAAATGCAGTAATTTTAGCAGCATATTTTCCTTGAATTTATTTTTTCGAAGTCTGTTATTTTAAAAAATACATGAGGCTACCCCAAACTCAATGATTTTACAAAACAATTACAATACAAATTTTAATAAAGGTACAATACCCTAGGTGTCTTCTAATTTACTAGTTTTGCTAATGAGTTTACCTTTTACTAGTCTAATTGATTCTGAGGAAGATGATGACATCAGCTTTCAATCTCATTAGAAATTCTTTTGATGCTTTTTCCTATCTTACCCTTTTTCCCCCTTATCTTGAAACAACACACTTTTTCGCTATTAATGGATATATGGGATTCAGGAGTAATATTATCCTTTCTGCTCGCACTATAAAATGAAAAAGAACGAATGTGCATTCCTCCCTGAGTGTGGCTTATGATTTAATAATGCCACAGCTCCTGGTCTTATCAGTATTCGTATCTCTGCAAGCACATTTTGAGGCCACCCAATCTTATGCACACCTCATGTCATGTGGGTTTCAGGAAGAAATGGCAAATCTCCTAAGTGCTCTGCCTCTAAGCACCGGATCAGGTGCAAGGAAAAATGCAAACTACACCTTTCTGGCACAGTTTTTCATTCCACCGAAGCATTTCCTTTGGCTAACTCTTAACAATTTATATCTTCACTTCGAGTGCTTTAACACTTTTACCAATCTACTCACTAAATATATACATGTTTTTAATTAATTGGCCAGAAGTTCTGTCTTTCATTTACAATGCAAAATATAGAAACATTTTCACACCCTAAAAGAAAATATAATTCTATTCTATAAAAGCACAGTTTTTATAATAAAAGGCTTATATAGCCTGCAATAGTCTATGAAAAAGAATAACTTAAAACAAATGTTATCCTATTTTTAAGTCTGGAAAATGTTTTATAATATTTGGTATAAAGCAAACGAAATATAGTGTTGTTCCCAAAACCCCATCTAGTATGTTTTCCTGCTTTTTCTGAAACTTTATTCTCCAAACTCAAATGAGTAAGTATGACACAGGGGAAAAAATGTCTTTCACCTACAATTAAATTTTTGATTAAGTTTACACTTGCAGTTTGGTGTGATGGATTAGACTTTCCCCCTGTCCCCCAATGTTACTGTAAGTTGCTTAAGGTTTTCAGAGGAAGCATGCTATCTAAAAGCTGGAACCAATTTTTAACATTTGCATAATACACATGTCCAGCTGGTTGAACTGCTGACTTAAATCCATCTTTTAAAGATAGAGTAAGGCTCTGCACAAATGTAGAAAGGTCGAGTTATGCTAATGAGAACCATTTAGTCCGCTGTTTGACACATTATTGGATGCGATAATCAAATTGCAGTATAGACAGTAAACTCCTATGTATGGGATGCCTTTGAAATCCATAAGGTATGCAAGAAACCACTGTACCTTCAAGCTGCCTTCAGCTTGGAGAAATGCTAACCCAGAGATGTGTGAGTTTCAGGCAGCCCAGAGGAGGATGGAGGGAAAGGGATGGCTTGTGCTGCTCAGCAGTGACCCTGCTTGTCGATTTGGAGCAGGGACAAAGAAACAGTGAAACAACACATGTGAAGACAGTAGCCAACCTATGAAGATTTTGTCATCGGTTGAGATGAAAGGAAGAAAGCAGGGAAAGGAAAGGAATTGAAAAAAAGACAAGAAGGGATAAAATTTCAACAGTGAACATAGTTGATATATGAGAGGAGAAAAAGGTCTTCACCTGATGTCAAAAAGCTACATATTTGGGGTAAGTTTGCAGGGGAGGGGAATGGGGCCAGGGAGGCTCTTTTCTACTCATACTAAGCATAACCCAGTATTGCATCACTAAATTAGAAAATCAACTTCATTGGTCTTTGGTATTAATTCATAGTCTACATTGAATTTGAAAAATAACAGCAAAAAGGCAAATTAAATTCTGACCAAGCCGTCATGTTAATTTTATAATGGCCACAAGTCCTATAGGCATGAAGCCAGAAGATCCTGAAACTCAAAGACTTACTGGCTGTTCTCAGGACCCTCCTAATAAACTATTGTCTATTTGCAATGAATCAACCTTCTCCTTAGATCCAGGTTTTGAACTCTGGCAATATATATGTAAGTTAATGATCTCTTGTGCAATTATATTCCAATGTTTACATATTTTATGAGTATAGCTAGTAATCAGAAATAATTACTAACATCTAAATAATAAACAGTCCTGTGCAGTAGCTCCCAGTATGACCAAATAGTAGTATGAGGGGGAAATTTGGGCATTCTGATAATAGTGGATTTGTGAGATACAGTGAAGGTTGTCATTTTAGGCTAAGAGAAACATTTTTAGGTGTTAGCAAGAAGTACTTAGTCAGGAGATAAACTTTCAGAGTGTGCTGCGAGGCCGGAAGACTTTCTTATTTAGCAAATTATTTCTTTTTCTAGATTGGTTTTGCCCTCCCCTCCCCTTTTGCAAAAGATGTTTTAAAGAACAATGTTTCCAACAATGTTCTGGTTAAAAAAGAAAAATGTTTCATGTTTAAATGATTGTGGGAATGTGGCATATAAATCCCCCTCTTAGAGATTCACAATATATGTGACCAAAATAAAGATTATGTAATGTTTATACAGCTTTTGAAAACCTGTTTAAAATAGTTTCATTCATTTGACCCTAAAAACTTCCTGTGTTTAATCCTAATAATTTCCTGGAACCCCACTGTTCTGTAATATCCAAATTTAAAAACTGATATATTTTTTCCATTCATCTGCTTATCCATTCTTTTCTGAGGCCATATCATTTTAATTAGCAGGGATTCAAATCAAGTTTTAACATCTGATAAAGTGCTCTTAGCCATTACTTTGCTTCTGAAGACATTTTAGCTCTTTCTTACATATTAATTTTTTCTAGATTAATGTTAGAATTTTTTCCAAATTAAAAAAGAAACTTTGAGATTTTTAAATTAGAATTCATTAATCCTTTCACAGGGAAGAACTGATATATTTATGTAAGTAAATTTATTCTTTGAGAAAAGATCATGTCTTCATTTGTTCTGGTCATCATTTGTGGAAGGGAAAATCACTCAGTAAAGTTTTAAAGTTTTCTTCATGTAGGATTCTTGGTTTTTTGTTGTTGATATCGTCAGTGAGATCTGTAGTCACAACTAATAGAATATTTAGAGAAAAATCTATTAATTTTTTTCCACATTTATTCAATATTAGCCAATTAGCTGAAGTATTAAAATTTTGGAGGTTATCTCCTTTAGTTTCCTGGATTAACTTATTTACCTGAAAATAATGATAATTTTTTAGTTTTCATTATCTTTTATTATTGATAGGCTTCTTGTTTCTGCTTTGTATCTTGTATTGAATTGAAATGCAAATGTTCATGGTAATAACGGATGTACTTATCCCATTTTTTATGTTAAAAAGAATGACTGGAGTTTTCCACCATTAAATATAAAATTGGCAATTGATTTGAGGTGGGCACTAATTATCTTATTAAAGAATTATTCTTCAAGTCGTAGCACACAGAATTATACAGAAACAGAGGTTTAATTTTATCATGGGCTTTCCAAATCTTTCTCAATAATCATATGGTTTAGCGTTATTAACCTTTTGAAATAATTGCATTAATTGATATTCTAATAAATAAACCACCTTTACATTCCTGGCTAACCCTAGTTAATTATGGTGGATTGTTCTTTGATAAATCAAGGAATATGGTTTACTATTACTTAATTTAAAAATGAATTTTCATATACTTTCCTAACAACAATTGCTCTGAGGTTTTCTTTGGATGAAGAGGGTGTGGGACAAGAAAAAGATCTTTTTAAGGTATTTTTACAGGATATTGTCCATCATTCTATATGATCCAAATGGTTTATTATTTTAATATGTAGTATAAGAAATATGAGCTTCTTAAAGATTCTTACAAATTAACCACAAAAATATATAATCTAGAAATCTATAAGAAATTTTTTTAAGTTAAAAATCTTATTCCATGAGTATTTATCTGTTATGGTTTTCTTAAAAATATCGTATTTAATATGTTTTTGTGTGTCAATTTTGGTAAAATTTAGATTCCCATTAAAACAGATTCATTTATTCTATTCCATTTGTCAAAAAAGAATACAAAAGAGGTATTGTTGAAAAGGAAAGGATTGGAGTCAAGCATACTTGGGGAACATTGGACTAAATAAAGTTCAATAGGTTTGTTTGCTGCAGAACTTCTCAGAACTCTATCCATGAGGGAATCCTTTGAATCTCTCAGTGAGAGAGACATGTGATAAACAGGGGGTGATTCCCAAACCTATTCACTGTGAAACTACTTTGCCCTGATCATCTTGTTGGTGGAATATACTTTGAAGAATTCAAATTTATATTACACTCAGAGAAACAAATAGGTAGGTAGGTAGATACAGACATACAGGCAATTATAGGGCACTTTTGAAGTATTGCTATAACCTGCCTATGAGTTTTATCAATATTTTAAAACTAATCATAATTTGTCTGGATTTAAACTTGTTTGCAATAAGCATTTTCTTGACTGGATTTCCTTGTTCTCCATAGCTCTGAGTTGTATAATGGTCACTTCCGGTCAGTCTACAGATCTTGAAAGTTCAACATAAGCAGAGTATTTTTCCTTTAACCTTTTACCCCGTCAATATTTTCCCTTCAGCATTACTTGAATATTTTCTTTTTAGAAAGGGCTACAAATGCTGTTGACCACTACTTAGGAGAGAAATTCTGAATGGAGACTAACTAAGATGAACCACAACATATCAGAGTTAAGGATTCCTAAAAAGACATGACCTAAGTGAGGAAAAACATAGACACATTTCTTACATAAAATTACTCTGCCCATGGCAGTACAGAACCATTCTTAGCTAAAAATTTTTAAACAATTCACCCATGATACACCGAAGGTGTAGGTTGAATATTATCATTTCTGGAAGGCTGCGACTTGCCCCAGTGGTAGACACACACACAGGGTTAACACGTGTATTCACACAGACACACACACATCGAAATTTTAATTAGGCAAAGCAAGTGAAAAACACACTAAAGGGGAAAAATAAACTTCACTTCTTTCCTAATTTTACCCAGACTCAGCCTACACAAATCTAATTTTTTCTTTTTAATTACACCTCCCTATCCCTGTAGTTCAGTAATACCCATCTTAATACTGAATCGTGGAATGTGGCATATTTAATCTGCTCACATGTCATAGTGCGTCACCAGCTAAAAAGGGTTATTTGCTTAACATGTTTGAGTGGCTTCAAGGCAGCAGAGGCTCCTTAGATCTCAACAGACCTAATCGGCTGGGCTGTGCAGAGCCCAGAATAAGAAGCCTCCTACTGCACAACTTTAGAGAAGGGCTAGCAACTAAAATTTAAATATCCTCACAAAAGTTTGTTACTTATCAAGAAAAATGGGCTTAAACTATACGTCATTCTCACTGGGCTCATGCAGACAACATTTCTGAAATATCAGCATATAGATTAAAGCACTAAGACTAAAATGTAAAGCATGCAAAGTAACGGACCCAAGTGTTTACTGTGATCCATAGGTACAAACCAGGAACTACTTTTGGTATCTGATGAAAGACCCATCCGTGCCATAGAAACAAGTCTTGGATGTGGTCTTTGTGTCCCTGCATTCTGAAGCCACCTTAGAACTCACCATTCAGGCAGGACAAAGAGGCTGCAGCACATCAGGTTCTGAAAGGGGCAAGGCCCATCACACAAAGAGCTCGGCTCTTCCGCTTCAGCAGACATAGTCTTCATTATCCCTGATCCCAGTTGTCAAACTACTGGGAACAGAGTCTTGGTATGGAAGAATACAGTCCCTACATTCCCCCTGGCAAGCAACAGACAACAACAAAACCCAACCACAATTCCCTTGTTTTCATGGTTTCAGTCAAGGCAATTTCCTTGGACCTCTCCCTACCATGAAATGCAATTAATGAATTGTCTAAGTGATCCTAACGGGCACAACTGCATGGCAGGAGTTACAATTCCAGCCTACCCACATGGTTTGCAAGAACAAGATGTATGGGAAGCAGTCTCCAGCCCATCATATTAGAGAAAGGGTGGAGAGCTGTGGGCGGCCAGAGGCATCCCTGACTATGGGGATACAACTGTTCATCTTTGAAACTGGCTCTGCAACAGGAACATTTTAAGTGCGATACATTTTAAGGGACAAACTGGTTTACATTTTAGTAGGCAAAAAGCAAAATGAAGCAGTTTGTGTGAAAATTAGACCTGCCCAGCCCAAATCATTCACCGGCTTCTGCTGATAAATCCCAAAATCCTGTTTCTGACCCCATTCCCTGGGATGGATGCAGCGGGGCCATCACAGTGGAGAGGTCTGTCTGTCCCCCACCACTGTCTGCAATTCCTGCACGCATCTCTATTTAGCCCCTCTCTCTTTTCTGGGCATTCTAAATACAAGACCTTCTCCACTTCGCCGGAGTCCTCCCTGGCTTTCAGAGATGGCTACCAGCATTTAGAGCATGCATTAATTATTTTGAAGACAGTTGGGAGCAACTGAAAGGACAGGTTTATCTAAAACCCTTGACTGGGGAGACGAAATCACAGGAAGGTTGAAGGGGCAGCCATGTGGGAGGGAAACCCATTTCAGCACTGTTGGGAAGTGTGGAAACAGTGACTCACTAGGTCTATGGTCCCCAACCCTTGGGAAGTACCCAGTCTGTGGCCTGCTAGGAACCCGGCACTCAGCAGTAGGTGAGCTGCGGGCAATGAGGGAAGTTTCGTCTGTATTTACAGCCGCTCCCCATCGCTCACATCACCGCATAAGCTCCGCCTCCTGTCAGATCAGCAGGGCATTAGATTCTCACAGGAGAACAAACCCTACTGTAAACTGCGCATGCGAGGGGTCTAGGTTACATGCTCCTTATGAGAATCTAATGCCTGATGATCTGAGGTGGCGCTGAGGCGGTGATGCTAGTGCTGGGGAGCGGCTGCAAATACAGATTATCATTAGCAGAGAGGTTTGACTGCACAATAAATGCAATGCGCTTGAATCATCCTGAAACCATCCCCCCACCCCCTGTCTATGGAAACATTGTCTTCCATGAAACCAACCTGTCCCTGGTGCAGAAAAGTTTGAGGGGCCGCTGCACTAGGTCATCGCTTGACCTCTAGTCGATCCCCTAGTCCTTTGTGACTCCTTTCTGCCCTACAGCCTTTCTTGCTTTCATTTATACATATCAGGCAGGCCCTGTGCTAATTAGGGGATTTAGGGGGAACACTTTACATCTTACATGACAAGATGTAAAAGACCTAGTTTTATAACGTGTCGGCTCTATGCGAGCTTTATATTCCCAGCATACTGGAACGGTATATGGCACATCCTGAGCCTCAAATAAGTATTTGCTGCAACAATTAAATAATCATAGTCACTGCCTTACAGCTGCCCTGGGTGGAGTGGCTTTATGTCGGGGTTGAGACCGGAAGTTGCAGCTTTTGGTTAGAAACAGGGCTCTTCTCTGCTCTATTGCTAATCAGGGGTGAGATTCGCGTCCTCAGAGGGGAGTGCCTGTTTTCCTAGTGTCATCTTTGCCTAATCCGTCACCTTGAAACCGCACGCACTGAGCCCGGCAAGCCGCGCGCGGCGGCCCCTCGGTTCTCTGAGGCCGGGGAGCTGCGCCAGGCGGCTGTCGGGAGGCACCGCGGCTCCCTCCCGGCCGGTCCCGAGGCAGGCGCCCAGCGGGTCAGCGGGGAGTCGGGGCTCCCCGGGCCTGTCACTCAGGAAGACTGACGGGATGGGGCGCCCTGACAGCCCTCCTGACCCTAGGGCATCAGCGCGGGTCTCTCTGCTGGTTCACCAGATCACAGGAAGCAAGGCGCCCTCCCTCGTCCTCCCCGCTAAACCCCAAAGCTAAACCCCAATTTCTCCTTTCCCTGGAATATCCAGGAGTTCTGCCGCTGCTCTTCCTTCTTGCTTTTTCACAGCTCTTTGGAAAACACGCACCACAGCGCTCTCTCTCTCTCTCTCTCTCCTTTGAAAGCTAACGTGGGAATAGGAGTTTGGGTGCAGATTCAACTGAAAAAAAGAAATGCAAGCAGGAAGCAGAAAAGAATGAAGAATGAAACCACTTAATATGTTTCTAGACATGCAATTAATTTCTATTGAGAAAAAAATACTGATGGCGATTTTTTTTAAGCTCAGTGAATTGAAAAGATTGAAACTAGAACAAGGTTTAAGTACAAAAGAAATTCCTTCTCTAAACCAATTTTTGGTTGCCAAAAATGCCCAGGATAAATTACAGTATGGAATAAACGATATTGGCCACATATTATCAAAATACGCACATATTTCTGATTTGTGTTCAATGAATTTTACACTGGTAAAATTCAATAATCGTATAGAATATCTTCCAATGATCTCAATTGACTGTAATTAAGCTGTTCTATATGTCTGGGTCGTGAATGTTTTAAAGTATGGCCCATGAGCAGATTATCAGTCCATACGCAGATTTTATAACTTTAAATTTGCATTGTGTGTCTTTTAAGACAGACTTTGTAGTCAGGAGACCTGGGTTCGAATCCTCATTCAGCCAGTTACTGTGTCATGTTGGGCAACCTTTCTGTAGATTTTTTCAACTGTAAAATTAGGGATAATAATAGTAATTACTTTGTGGGATTGTTGTGAGCGTTACATTAGTTAACACATGTAAAGACTTAAAACTGTTTCTGACACAGAGTTATCACACGGTAAATATTAGCTATGTATGTTTGCTGATTAATTCTGCTGAAATGATAAGAAAACCATGCTAATTTAAAATGAACTGTGATATCAAAATATTTTTAAATGGAATATTATTGTCCTTTTCATATATTTTGGTATTTCTGAAATTTTTTTGCAATAAATACACAGTTTCAAAAATGATCTATAGCTATAATGTATAATTATAATTAGTATATTCAAAATGACAGCTCATTAGTAAGCTTTTAAAAATTAATCAGTTTTTAAAATTTTGGTTTTGAAGAGCTTGAGACACACATTCAAATCTCAAGCTTATTTTTCATAAAAGCATTAATTCTACTTATTTGAAGTCAAGGTCAACAGTACAAATGCTGGGGAGGGTTGATAAACCAATTTGCAGAGGACAAATCAATAGCAGTTCCCTTCCTGACTACAGTCAATAACATACACAGTGGCATGTGCTTAGGGTGGGACTAAAGGAGAATGTGTCATCCATCTAGAAGTAGTAGAAGAACCTACCATGTTCAATGCCAACTGCCTTATATTCTATATTTTTGTGTGAACCAAATATATAGCTAAGATTAGCTAAATCCTTCCACTTTTCAACTAGCTTTTGTGCACACGCACATGCAAACAAATAATACCAAATTATTAACTTTTGGTTGTGCTATGTCAATCCATTCAATCATCTTCAGAACAGGTTTTTATAGAAGCAAAATAATTAAAATTTAATATAAACATTTATTCTCAAGTTTAAGCATAGGGGCATCACTCTCACATCATTTCAAACAACCATTAAAAACATCCCATGTATATTCTCATAAATTCCTTGTAACCTCTTAGATTTAATCGTATTTTCTTAATTACAGGATAAATCATAATATCTGATGAAATCTGAAAATTATTTCTGAGACTTTTAGTTTACTTTAAAATAAACCCTAAATCCTAGGAAGTACAAATTTTGAAAACATTTGATTATAGGAATTAAGGTAGATCTCCATTTAAAGATGTTTTAAAGACCAAAAAAATAGAGTTTTAATCCCTCTAATGTTCCCTTTTGATAAGATTTAGCAATCTATTTTTTCCCTCCGAAATTTCTAGGTACACATCATCAGGTGATGGTGGTGATGGTTGGTGATTTTAGGAACGTATTTTTTGGAGACTACAACTTTTGGAACACTCATTCAAAGCCCTTTATTCTGAGGAACTGAGTTACAATTCCTTTGTGAGGAAGAAGGCAAGTGTGTCTTAACTGACAAAAGGAACGATCATCGCAATGAAAACAAAAGCAATCAGCCCTACATCAGTTTCCCTCCTGCTGGAAGATGCATTTTTCTGCCCTCCCATTTCAGACTCGGTACCTCTAACCTGCAGCCGCAGCTCACAGCCACCAGAGGTCAGATTTTTACATCCGTCCCAAACAGATGCTAAACTCAAAACTGAAACAATGGTGTTTCTTTTCACAGCACTTCATTTTCTTCTTCAGTTCACCTTTATCACCACCAAATACAATATAAGAATATATATATGTCATATTTTACTTTCCCAGGTGGAAATGGCTTCTAGGAGAAAAAGACAAGGAATAGGAGGACATTAAGAAGACAGATCTTTTAAGAAGATCGTTGTAGTACTAAGGAGGAAGGGCAAATACCAAACAGCCTTCAAATCATTTTGAAAAGACAAAGGAAAAGGCAAAAATTTATATGAGCATTTTGATGATCCAAATTATACTAAGATATCTGTTTCCATTCATGCAAATAAAGCCAATCTTCCCCCAAATAATAATCGTAAAAGTAATAGTGGTGGTGGCAGCAGTGGCCACCAACATGTATTGAGTGCACTGTTCTGAGCACTTTATATACTATTATAACCTCATTTTAGGTATGAAGAAACCAAGCACAAAGGATTTTCTAATAGTTATCAGAATCCTGGAAAATGTTCCTATCTTTTGCAACTATAATCTCACACGTGAGTGCTTGGCTAAAGAAAAGAATTCAAATGGGTGGGGGAGGGGGAGCTGTTGACACGAAGATATCACATTAATCCCAGGGATATTTATAACAGCAGAATTTGGAAACGACCCAACTAGCTAATAATAGTAGAATAATCAAATAAAATAGCAAATAATATGTAGTCGTTACCATTAAAACTATGAAGATTAAAAGCAACAAGGAAAATGTTTAGTGGAAAGGAAAACACAGTTGAGAAAATGTTATCTGCACCATGAGTACAATTATGTAAAACATGTGCAATATGGATAAGGAGAAAGAGATCTGTTAGAAAAACAACATGTTTGTTAGAGTGTAGGATTGCAGGGATTACATACAAAATTTCAAAAATTTTAGAAGTAATAATCCTGGAAAACATTTTTTAAATATTGCCAAAGGATGCAATGTGAAAAATGTATCCTTCTGGGACCGGCGAGCGTAAGCCAGCTCAATTTATTTCACATAGCATTCACCTGAGGTTAGTCCACCAGCCACGCCCGGGCCTTCCTGCTTACCGTGTCCAGACAGGCCAGCTGCATCTCTCAAACAACACACAAGATTCACCAATAATAGTTACTAGTTGTTTATTAGTAGTAGTAATAATACACCAAATTATTGGTGTATGTAATAATGTATTATATCAGTGTATGTAATAATATACCAAATGTGTATAGAGTTTAACAGTTTTAAAAATGTTATTGCATACCTTACTACAAGTCTAATTCCTTATGAATAAACCTTGCCACATAAAATCCCATAGTGCTGCCAGCCAGAATGATATTCCAGAACAAAGCAGAGAGAAAAATACAAATGAATCTGAATTTTGGAAAACAGAGAGGCCAACTTGCACCATCAACAGGGCATAGCCTCACCTGGCCTTCCAGCAAACCCCATGGCACCCCTTAGCACAAAGATACAACACTGGAAATATGAAATGTCTCCTAGGGGCATTCTTACAAAAGGCAGCAGGTTTTTACTAGATATAACAGCTATCCTCTTTCTCTCAATTTCTTTCCTTACCCTACTCTGCTCCAACAACCTCTCTCTCATTGCAATCACCTGGTGATAAATATCAATTTTTGGGCTACACCCAGAACAAGTGAATGGGTACAGTGCCTAGAAAATTATATTTTCTAAAAGTTTTCCAGCTCTTAAAGTGATATGTTTTTTAGAGAGCAAAGCCAATGGAGTAGAAAACTGTACCCAATCTTTAAAGTTGTACCCTTCCCCGCCCCCCCCCATGCCTACACAGGTTCTTCCCCAGCCATGAGTGTTCCTTTTAAATACGAAACCTATTTAATCCTCACATCCGCCAGCAGTTGGGCAAAACCTGCGGCTGCTCTTCTTCATATCTCCCCACACACTGTCTACAGTGAACACATGCAAGTTAAAGAGAGTTTCAGATGCCTCTCTCTTTACCCCATCATAGCAGAGAATAAACCCAGAAATGCAGGCATGGTACTCCAATCAGAGACAGGCAGAAAATACAGCAACAGACATTCCCATGTGGTCAAATAAATCATGCAGCTGGCTTTGTTTAGGAAGCAGACAATGCTAGCAAAACAGTGCTGAATGCCCAGAGCTTAGAAAGAAGACGGCATAGGGTGACAACAGTCTGGCACACAGAGGAGAGGATAAGCGCTCATTCATTTACTCAACCAGTATTTATTGAGCATCTGCTATGTGCCAGGCACTGTTCTAGATACGTGGGATACATCAGTGAACAAAACAAGACACGATGCCTGTCCTTTTGGAACTTACATCCCAGCAGGAACTTGGATAATGCAAGACGAGGAATTCAAACCAGGTCAAGATCAGATATATTCTTTTGGCCATATTCCATAGGAAAAAAGAATTAGAAGTTATAGCAAGAATCTACAACACATTCACATATTCTTGGTCATTTATTTTGTGTGTGTGTATGTATGTCTATGTACACATACATATAATTATCATTTCACGGTGTTGATTTAATTGTCAGTCATTTATTTTTATACATTTCATAAATAAGTATTGAGTGCCTCCTCTTCGCCCAGCCCTGGCTAGATCATAAGCTTTTGCCAGCTTTATAAAATTCTTAGTTAAAGCTCCCCTTTAGGAATCGTGACATGCAGATACTCAACTAGGTAGAATCACCAACTATTAAAGTCAAGATTCTGGTTCTCAGGAAGAACCACCATGGAAAGTGTGCTCCTAAAGAATACTTCTTTGTGGAAGCTTCTTTTTATCCAAGTTTTATGTTTTTTATTCCTTCCTTTCTGAGGGGATGGCACAAGATGCACACAGTGCTTTTGGCATTAACGCACACTCACATATCTGCTGAGTAAGATGATGCCACGTGATTCCCACGTCAGGGAATAATCTACAACGAGGGCTTGTGCCACTACCAAATCTCTCCCCCTCATTGCTCAAACACTGCACTCAGGACTGTAAGGTCGCTGACTGTAGACGATGACAGTTTCATTCCAAAGTATTGTGATATCAGCACATGGGGTCAAGGTCCTTTGATTCCCTGACTGTCAGTTCTAATAGGAAAATCTCTTACTTGACAAGGAATTTTTTTTGAGAAAGTCATGAAAATGAAGGCACTATTATAAGGAGAAAGAAAACAAGCCCAAAGGTGTGTTGAAAGACAGAGTCCTCGTTCCCACAGGGCTGAATGATGTTTAGAGTTCACTCATTCTCCCTGGTGAGTACAGCGGGGCCTCGAATAACATCATTTCATTCAACATAGCTTCATTATAATGTTGATGAGGAAAAAGAAAATCAATTTGAGGCTGGGGCAACTGTCTGGTGTGGGGTTTGTACATTCTCGTCCGTGTGGGTTTTCTCTGGAGACTCTGGTTTCCTCCTACATCCCAAACCTATGCAGGTTAGGTGAACTGGCATGTCTACATGGTCCCAGTGTGAGTGAGTGTGTTTGTGAATGCCCTATGATGGGACAGTGCCCCAGCCTGGGCTGGTACCTGCCTTGCACCCTGCTCCTGCCACCCACAACCCTGAGCTAGAATCAGCAGGTTGGAAAATGAATGAATGAATGGAGTGAATACAAATTATTGCAAAATAAAAATTTATAGAATATACAATAGTCATACAATGCACAACAAATGACATGGTCAGAAAGCACTGCTTGAGCCCTCTGTCTTTGTGATAGTTTGTTCTTAAACTGCGTGGTGGTAGGGGGTGCACCCTACAATTTTCGCTTTGCAAACTTTTATTTCTTGATTGAACCCACCACCACTATGACCACTGTCACTCACTGTTTTGCCAAAAATTGGGTAAATAATTATCTTGTTGTTATTAATCTTCCTTAAATGCAGTATAGCTCACATTTACTTTAACATTTAATATTTAAGTGGTCTTGATTTAGAATTTCAGTAATATTTTTGTGACCAGAAATATGCCGTAGAAACTTAACTCCTGCTTATATCAATTAACCTGGTAAAATTAGTTTCATTATACTTCATTTTGCTTATAGCTGTGCTTACCAAGAACCTATTGAAAACACTATGTGAGGACTTACTGTATATAGATGATTCTCATTATTTGTGATAGTTATGTTCTATAAAGTAGCCTTCACTGAATTAGTAAAGGCTGAACCATTGCTTCTATGGGCAATATAGGGTTAGGTTTTTGTGAGCCTCTAATCACACTATTTTCCTCAACCAAAACACCATCTATATTACATAGGTTCACTGAACAAGCCAATCTCATCAGCATGGAAAACCTGCTCTTCCATGAAACACTTCTCCTGTGTAACATTTAGCAAGTTTTTTAAAAATTCTCTGCCACTACCAGATTTGCAGAACATGCCTTGACTGCAAGTTTAACCTGTTTCACACTGTGTTACCATTTGCCACATGAAGGCCAGCCAGCACTACCAGAGAAGGCTTGCACATTTTTCTTACTCTTGCTGATGGGACTGTAAATTTCTCCGACTTTCAGCCTCACAACAGTGCTGTTTGCTATGCTTTTCAAAATCAGTTATCATCTCATGAACCACAAATTTGGCCACTTTGCCATCTTTTCCATAGTTTCATCCTACACCATAGATGTTACTTTAGCACTTTCCAGAGTGGTCTCATGTATAGATCAGTAAATTTCTTTCTTTTTCTAGATGTTGTTGCTTTGCAAACGAGCATGTCTGTATTTACAAATAAAGAATCAATGAAAAATAAGAATAGATCAGTATTTTGGACAAAAGATATTCTTTCATATTTCAAAAGGAAGAGTTCCATGAACATTTAATGTTGAATATACCCGTAGGTGTTGTTTAAGATGAGATACTCATATGACAGGAATTAAGGTGCCACATGTGGTCATGACGTCCTACTGTCATGGACATAGGTCTCAACAGTCTTTCCAGATCTCAGAACAAATAGCCACCGTAGGCTAGAAGCAAAATCCTCATGCTTTACTTTATTTAAAGCACTCAGGTAGAGCCTTTTACGTAACCATTGCCATACTCCCTTTCTTTCTCCCTCACTCAGGCTCACAAAGGAAATAATCCTTTGGGGGAAAATTAACAGTTATTAGTAGTTCAGTTATGAGTAAGGAAAAGTAATCCTAAAGTTATCTGGGCTTGTTTATTAGAATGCCAAGTGAAGCTGTTCACCAAGCTGGCCATCAAAGTCCTTTAAAAACAGACAGACAAACTGTATCTCCCTCAGATACCACCTGAGAAGCCCTTATAGTTGATTTCCAGGAAAACCCCAGTGGAGACTGATGGTCCACATGTATGTATTAGCTCCATTTGGCTTACGGGAAAAGCGAAATGCACAAAATTTGATTACACTGCCCCTCTTCCTCTAGCCAGTGGGTGATGAGAACAGAATGCATATATTCTGGGTCCCTATCAGGGACTATTTTTTTTCCACCAGATCTCGTTCTATTTTTTTTTTTCCCATCCAACAGCTCCTGCAGGACAGATCCCATTGCTTCATAGGAATATTTACCACTCACAATTTGATGGCTCTGATTTCATCCCACCATGGAACTAACCATATAAAACAGTAAAACGCACCTCCAGAACAAAGCATATTGAAAAATGAATTGCAATCCTACAGCTTAAACATGCCTTTAAAAAGAATTCTCAAACATCATTACATATATTAATATTAAAATAAACTTTGGTTTAGTCTCACCCATTTGAACAAGTGGTTCCACGCCTCTCCTGCTAAATGATTCTACATCAGGACTCAGTGTGTCTGTTTTGCTTTGGATACTATAAAAAAACTGAACAGTTTTTAAAAAGAGGTAAATGAAGTAGCAATCTGATCAGAAAGGGTGAGGGTGGCTCAAAGGGACCCCTGCTTCCCCCCTCACCCTACCTTCCATTGCCATTGCCAGGCCCTGTAGCTCTCCTGGGCCCCTGCACTTTGATAACCAATAATTTTAGATCAAACCTTTGAGTTTATACTTAAAGAAACTAAGACCCATTGAGTAACCAACAGGCACAAATTAATTACAAAACAGAGATTGACACCAAATAATCCGATTCCTAATTCATTGTTTTATAGCATTGCCCCCATCTTGCCTTCCCTAGGTTAGGAGATTATTGCTATTCAACTATAATATATTGTTTTGAACTTCCCTGTCCCTTTTCTCTGTACCATAAAGAAAATAAGAATTTCAAAAAGCTCACCTCCTAAATTTTTGTATGCCCTGGAGATAACCCTAAAAAGTATTTTCATGGCTATCATAGAGCATAGAATAATTTCACATAACGTGCTCATAGCCTAAAATTGCAAACCAGGGAGCTCAGCTTTCTATTTGTTACATTTAGTCAAGGGGCAAACAAACAATGACTTTCGTCCCTGGCAATAATGGTTCTGCAGTAAATTGAACAGACATTTATTCATTCATTAAGGAAAACACTATTGAGTACTTAATAGGTGATATGTATATGAAATAGCCAAATTTCCACAATCACTTATTTTGTATAAAATTTTTCTGTGATTTACAAAAAAGCCTCTACAAAAGAATTAGCTGTGCGCAAGTATAGTTTAAATTTACTCCCCATGCAAATAAAATGTGATAATTTTATATTATAGTTGCATGTTTTAGTTTGTTCAGGCTACATAACAAAACACCTTAGACTAGGTGATTTACAAACAACAGAAATGTAGTGCTCACAGTTCTGGAGGCTGGAAAGTTCAAGATCAAGGTACCAGCAGACTGGGTGCCTGGTGAGGGCCTGTTCCTCGTAGAGGTGCTTTCTCTGTGTCCTCACAGAGCAGAAGGGCACACAGGCTCCCTCAAGCCTCTTTCATGACCCTCATGACTTAATCACCTGCCAAAGTCCCACCTCTTAATATTTTGGCATTACAGATCTGGTTTCAACATATAAATTGCAGGGAGCGGGACACAAATATTCACACCATAGCATTGCACTAGCTTAATTTTTCACTTTTTCACTGAAAAATGTAAAATCTAAAGCTTATGTTTTTTTATATATTTCACATATTGGGAATGATAGTCATTTTCATATTCATCTTTAAAATGGCCCTTTGAAAGATAATATGAGAATTAATTTCCCCTAAAAATACATTCAACCAACATTTTACCTGTCCAATATAGCCCAAATCTCAGGATTAAATATTCCCCATATAACTCTAAATCTTATTCAACACAATTTAGAACTGGTAGATCCAGACATGGAATATTTGCTGTAAGCATTTTTTCTATTTTTGTTAAAAATAACTTTTCCTCATTATAATAAGAGTATATGGTCATTGTAGAATACCCAGGGAATAGAAAAAAAAAGCATTAAAAAGAAAAAATTTACTATAATGCTAACATGCAGAAATAAACACTGAAGACATTTTGGTGCATTTTAATAATTTTTGCTTCCTGTTGCCTACCTCTTTTTGGTGATAATGAGTATTTTACCATGTAGTTAAATAGTCTTAGAGAATGTGATTTTTGAATGACTTCTTCATAATCCATTCAATTACAAACCATATTTTATTTAGTCAATTCCTAATGTTGGATATTTAGGAGACCCTGTCTTTCAAAGAGAGCTATGACAACCAGTCCTAGAAATTGGGCCACTGCCATACACACCACCACCGTATCTTGTGTCAATCAGAGACAGATTCACAGCCCTCTGTCCTTCCTCACCCAGCAGGTTTAAGAAGACAGTGAGCTCTGATCACACTCAGTCAGACTTTGGTGCAAGAGGTCCCTCTGGTTCAGCAATCTGATAGTCTATATAGAATTCCATAGTTTACATGTTTATTTGGAATATTAAAGCAGATATTCACAGAGCCCATTTCAATTCTTTACTGCTGGGCTTCCATTCCCTCCAACAATTGGTTCCTCTGAAACTCCAAACCTAAGGATTTGTGAAGCTCTTTTGAATACTTGCCTTTCCTGGCCTCTAACCAGTCCCAGTTTTTCTGAAGCAATATGTATCTCAATGCAACCAATTAGTACAGGACCAATGCAACAGCCACTAGATATAATGACTGCCCTACTTTGCAGACACCTTTTTTTATTGTTGTTCCCAAGCCCATATATGTACTGATTAGAAGCAGGAATGCCTGTCCGGACCCTGTGAGGGGAGGTGATGAATGGTATGCCTGAATAGCTTGGTCCCTGGCTTAGTGTTACTGAAATGCCACACTCCTCACTGAAGTATGTTGATAAGCCTGGCGGTGCTCAGCAAGTCTTACCAGCAGACTTTATATCAGGGGACCCAAGCCCAAAGTTAGCACATGGGGTGTTCTGTCAGCACAGAGGGCTTACACTATGAGTAGATCTAAATAGTGTTTAGGTTGTGCGGCCCAACAAAAATCCATGCAATTAAGTGCATGAAAGAAAAGGTTGCAATGACTTCATTTCAAATAAAAGGTTATTTTGAGGGAAACAAAGAAATTAATCTTGCAGTCTATTGGTTATCAATAAACAGACTGATATATTGTTTTACACACACATATTACTGTAATGCCACTTGGAACAGCTTATTCTTCAGGCTTTTTGAACTTCGAAGTACACAGGGTGAAATCTGGGGTATCACCATAAGAGATCTAGGGATTTTTTAATATAAAAACAAAAAACAAACTTACAAAACCTTTCCAATTTCTCTGGAAAACTTATCCCCAGAGAATAAGTAAATATTACAATGCCATATAATTTTGAAAATGTAAAAATGTCAAGGAAAATAATATGTCCATGGGAATTCTAATTCATGAGACAATACTCAAAGTTGTTCATAGAAATTTAAACCCTTGACATTTTTAAAAACCCAATGTAAAGTAGAATTAAAAAACAGTTTTCACACTCTAAAATGGATGCAAAATGAGCTGGAAAAATTTCAATAGTTTCCTTTAGGGACCATTAAAAGCTATGATATCTGCCAAATATTCACCAGAGTTGAAAGCTAATGGAAAACATGTGTGAAAAGTGTCTGATAAACAGATTTTAGTGCTCAATACAGGAGAAATATAACAGCTTTGCCCCGAGTACACTCAATTATGAGATGAGAAGCTTCTGACATCTTCCCCAGTCCATTTTTTCTTTATATGAGAATCAAAACTGACTAAATTTAGTTCCATCACTTATTTTTATCCATCCTGTGCTGGAAATGCCAATGAGAAAGGGCATTTCTGAATAATGAAACTTTAGAAGAAATTCCTGAAAGAGCAAGAGAAAGCCATAAGCAAGGGAAATAGAGAAATGTAACCTGAATAACCACAGATTTAAATCAATATGTAAATGTAATCATGGGAAAATCTCCTTAAGAAAGTCACACGGTTCCTTCTATAACAAATACGATCTGCACTTCCAGGAAAAATGGTGAGTTGAGTACGTCTATGTAACTCTCCCATTGAACACTAAATAAAGAAAAAATGGCAACAGTAATAGAAAGTGGGGAAGAACATCAAGATCATGCCAGAAATGTTAAGGAAGTATTGCTAGATATCGTGTAGACAGAACACGGTTGGAGAAGATGTGGAGACTTTGGTAGGCAGAATAATGGTCCCCCCAAAGATGTCCAGAAACCTGTGAATATGTTGCATTACATAGCAAATGGGAATTAAGTTTGCAGGTGGAATTAAGGTTGCTAATAACGTGACCTTAAAATAGGCTGATTATCCCAGATTATCTAGGTGGGCCTAGTGGGATCCTTACTACTGAAAGAGAAGAAGAAGAGGAGGTCAGAGTGATGCAATGTGAGAAGGACTTGACTCACCTTTGCTGGTTTGGAAGATGGTGGAAGGAACCATGCACCAAGAACTGCAGCAAGCCTATAGAAGCCAGAAAGGGCAAGGAAATGTATTCTACCCAGAACCTACAGAAAGGAACACAGCCCTACCAATGCCTTAATTTTAGCCCTGTGAGATAGATGTGTGACAGACTTCTGACCTCCAGAACTCTAAGATAATAAATGTGTTTTTTTAAAGCCACTAGGGTTATAGTAACCTCTTCTGGCAGCAATCGAAAACTAATACAGAGCCTCTTGAGAATGTAGCATAGAAATAGATAAATGAGATCCTGGAAACAACACAAGAGATTCTTTCGAAAGCCTCTAATTTAGAGGGTCAAGGTCTGATAACAGAAGGTTTGAAGAACCCTTTCCTGTTACTACTTGGAAAGCCCTTTTGTCAGTGGAATCAACAACATTCAAAACAATTGTGCTGAAGAGCCCAGAGGCTTGTAAAATGGGTACATCAAAGAGAGCTAGGAGTGGGGTAAGGATTCTCCAAGATTTGAAGGGAGGGCATTTATATCTGGATGTAGACGGCTGCATCATCAGGAAGGAGACTAAGCACAAATACACAACACAGCTGATGTGGATGTCGAAGAGAAAAATAGACACGGGAAGCTGCTCCTACAAAACCAGAAAAGAAAAGGTGCCCCAGCTTGGACTGCACAAGGGCTTCAGGTCCCTTCCCACGCCCTTCTGTGGCAGCCCAACCAGTGAGCAAGGAATGGAAATTTATATCAACCAGGCACTGAATATGTGGCAGGACATAGCCAGAGATTGCAAGGCACAGCTTCCCATACTGCTTCATAGTCTGTTCTTCATTCAGGGATAATTAAAGAGAAAAAGATTCTCCCATATACGAGAGGGAAAATATATCATGCAAGAATATAATATTTAAAAAAGGCATTATTGAAAAAAAAAAGAAACCTTGGTTAGAAATATAATCCATGTTTTCAAAAATGCAGAATGTGAAATAAAATACGAGGGGAAGAAACGACTTTAACACTTTAACTATTAAAGGGCAGTAGATAAAATATTCCTCCAAGGAAACAAAATTAGGGACATTAAAATCTACATTAGAAGAGAAGAAAGAAAACAGAAAATTATACCAGATGGATGACACAGAGAACAGAAAACAGGGATCTAACACAAGAATGATTATTAATTTTTTAAAGAAGAGTCTAGAGCAGACAGAAGTCATCATGAGATATTTGCCAGAACTGAAAAAGATATGAATGTGCAGGACCAATGGATTTATCACACATGAGGTAATGCTATTGAAGAAAGACCAGCCTGTAGATATATCCTAAGGGAATAAAATTAAATTTCAAAAATAAAGAGAAAACACAAACAAAACCAGGAAGAGAAAAATATTTTATCTCAGATTTCTTTTCCTCAACCTTAAAAACCAAATGATAATGGGGCAATGTGTACTCCACAGAGTTTTAAGGAAAAGTTTGTGTCTCATGATTTTATAATTAGCCAATTTGTACGGTCGGTCAGTCATTCAGATACAAAGACATTGAAAGTTACAAACAACTAGATTAATCTCGCACACAGGGGTGCTCTGACCCCTTGTACTCTTTCTGTAGTCCACAGGCATCTTGGCTTCCTTGAGCTTCTTCAGAACAGCAGCTCACTCTCTTATTTAATGCTATAGTGTTAGCTGGTGCAAGGGAACAAATAACAATACAGTCGTGTGCTGCATGATGGCGTTTTGGTCAATGATGGACCATATATACAACAGTGATCCCATATGACTAAGACGGAGCTGAAAAATTCCTGTAGCCTAGTGACACTGTAGCTGACATAACACTATAGTGCAATGTGTGACCTTTTCCATGTATAGATATGTTTAGCTACACAAATACCATTGCGTTACAGTTGCCTACCATATTCCATACGGTAACGTGCTGTGCAGGTGTGTAGCCTAGCAGCAATAGGCTATATCAAGCAGCCTAGGTGTGTAGTAGGTTGAACCATCTAGGTTTGTAAGTATGCTGTGATATTTTCACAGCGATGAAATCGCCTGACTATGCATTCCTCAGAATATGTCCCCATCATGCAGCAATGTATGATTGTATGAATAATAAGCAGTCTAAATATTGGAAAAAGGAGACCAAATGGGTGAAATTTTCAGATTGGTAATTCTTGTGGAACACCCAAGAGAATCAATGAAATATGAAAACTAATGAGTTCAATAAGGCAATCAATTGCAAGAGAGAAATACAGGATCAATTGCTTTTTGTTTGTTTTAAATGGCATTGTAAGTGCATGCTTCAGAAGCTCCTCAGTTCTAACAACATAGCAAAGACACATAAATTATAAAAGGATAATTCAAAGAGCCTGGTCATTAAAAAAAAAAAAAGGTAAATATATCTATGGATCTGAAACAGAAAGGAGTGAAATAAATAAATGGAGCTAAAGCCATGGGTCTCCCAGGTTCCAGCTGCAGAGGCCGGCAGAGGAAGCTGGGATTCAACTCCTGACAATCACTGCGACTAGCTAAAAGTGCTCTGAGGGAGGTAGGGAATTGGAGCCTGGCTTATTGCATGACACGGAGGGTTGCCATGGGGATTTCCCTGCCATGTGCCAGGATGCAGAACTTTAGTGCAATCCAGACATTTAATGCAATTACAGGTGCAAAGCAAATAGGATTTGGGGTGGGGTCTGGAGGATAGGCATTAGATAATGCTAAGAATTTTTCAAAATGATTATAAAATGTTTTTGAAGAAAAAAATGGCAGGAAGTGTTTTAAAAAAAGATACAAGGTTTGCTCTGCAATTTTCTAAAATTATGCTATTAAACAGCACAGAGATTTCCAAATATAAAAATAAATGGATTCATTCACATGTATATAATAGTGTAATATACAAAAGTTAGCCTTTAAAGGTAATAGGATGCATTTGTCAAGAATCAGTTAATATCCTAGGAAAAGGAACACACTGGCAGATTTTTATCACTTAAAAATTTTAAACATCTGCATATTAAAACACTAGGAACATTATTTACAGTAACTTGGTACAATAGAAAAATATTTCCATTATATTTGACAAATGATCAATATTTATAATATAGAGAAAGCTCACATAACTCAATAAGAGCTAGATAAGCATATTATACATATACACATATATATCTTTTATAAGATAAGAAGATAAATACAAGTATCCAAAATTGGACAAAGAATATAAATAAAGAGGAGAACTAGAGGCTGGGAACAGTGGCTCACTCCTGTAATCCTAGCACTTTGGGAGACCAAGGCAGGAGGATTGCTTGAAGTCAGGACTTCCTGAGCAAGAGCAAGATCTCGTCTCTACAGAAAACAGAAAAATTAGCTGGGCATAGTGGCACATAACTATAGTCCTAGCTACTTGGGAGGCTGAGGCAGGAGGATAGCTTGAGCCCAAGAGTTTGAGGTTGCAGTGAGCTATGATGACGCCACAGCACTCGAGCCCAGGTGGCAGAGCAAGACCCCATCTCAAAAAAGAGGAGAACTAGAAATGGTGAGTAAAAAAAATATTCAATGTCACTAATAATAAAAGAAATGCAAATTCAAACAACAATTGGATAGCATTACTTGCCTCCTTTCCAACAAAGATGTTATGGCCTAATTGTGTTCCCCCCAAAATCATATGTTGAAACCCTAATCCTCAGTGTCTCAGAATGTGACTGTATGTGGAGATAGGGCCTTTAAAGAGATGATCAAGTTAAAATGAGGCTGTTAAGGTGGGGACTCAATGCAATTTGACTGATGTTCATATAAGAAGAGGACATTTGGACAGACAGAGTTATACCAGCCACATGCATGCACAGAGCTATGACCATGTGAACACACAGCAAGAAGACAGCCGTCTCCAGGCCAAGGAGAGAGACCTCAGAAGAGACCAAACCTGCTGACACCTTGATCTTGGACTTCTAGTCTCTAGAACTGTGAGAAGATCAATCTCTGTGGTTCAGGAACCTAGTCTGTGGTATTTTGTTATGACAGACCTAGCAGACTAATGCAAAAGATAATAAACAATAATATCTATTGAGCCTAAGTGCACTGCTGATAAGAGTATAAATTGATACCACTATTCTAAAGGGCAACATAGAACAAAAGTTTCCTAGGACTGAGGTTCTTTTCCTCAGAAATTCCACTGGGGAAATTTATGCTAAGAAAGCCATAGGGATCTACAGAAAATATATGCACAAAGAAGTTCATAGTTTTAACAAGCATATACATAGTAAAGGCAATATACACAGGTTCATCAAATGAGCATATATATATATAAATAATGGTACCATAGAATGGCATGAACTTTAAAAGCATGTAATAGAAGAATGTGTCATAATATGGGAAAACACCTACAATAAATTGTTGAGTAAAATACTCAAGTTACACACAATATTTACTGAATGATCACAATCATCACTTTTTAAAAAGTATCATTATATTATCACTCTATATAAGCAACCATATTTATGATGTGTAAAAATCTCTGAGTGATAAATTTATATTAATAAATCTAAAGTTACTTTTTATATTGTAAAAATTTTATAAATTAATCATGTATAAATTTCATAATAATTTATTTAAGGCACATAGCCATAAGGAAGACCATAAGGCACAGTCTCTTAACATTTCACTTAATCTTTATGAAGACAAAGAAAGAAGGGAAAACTGACAGTAACACTGAAACCTAACTTTAGAAATAAAATATCAGAAATAAAGTATAAAAGTATATATAAAGTCAAGAAAACATCAGAAATAAAATCAGATGATTTTCTACTAAATAGAAGGCCAATAAAGCTCTATTTAAAAATACAACTAGGCTGGGTTCAGTGGCTCACACCTGTAATCCTAGTGCTTTGGAAGGCTGAGGCAGGAGGATCATTTGAGGCCAGGAGTTAGAGGCCAGCCTGAGCAAGAGCAAGACCCCATCTCTAGAAAAAGTAGAAAAGTTAACCTGACATGGTGACACATGCCTGTAGTCTGGGCTACTCAGGAGGCTGAGGCAGGAGGATTGCTTGAGCCCAGGAGTTTGAGGTTGCTGTGAGCTAGGCTGACGCCACAGCACTCTAGCCCAGGCAACAGAGTGAGACTCTATTCTATCTCAAAAAAAAAAAAAAAAGAAAAAAAGAAAGAAAGAAATTAAATAAAATTAAAAATAATATTTGACTATCAATCTAGTCATTATAGAAATTGAAATTAATATTTAGAACATTCTCAGAATGAATTTAAACTCATCAATCTCACCAATTTTCCATTTTCAGTCAATCACCAACTTGTGCTGATTCTACTTTCTAAATCTTTCTTTATAATGCCCCTTCCCTCCCCGCTGCAGTAAACACCACTGCTTTATCCCAGGATCTCATTACCTGCTGAAGTACAGGGAGTTCAGTTCTTATCTTTTCAAACCCAGCACTTAGCAAAGGGCCTGGAGTTATAGAGGGAGTCAGAAGATGTTTGTTGAAAGTTTAAAAGAACATGATGAAGCTGTCATAAACCAATCATAAAATATAGGCTAATTATGGTAGTCCCCCTGGTTTGGAAAATTTAATTGGCAATGACTATCCCTGTGGAATTCTGTCTAATATAGATAATGAAGGAGGATTATAGTGCAGCCATCTCACTGAGTCAAAGAACCTTTATGATGCATGAAACAAAGAGGATGGAGTGGGGCATGTTTAAGGGGCCATCAGGGTCCAGATGTCCTTATTTCCCTAGCTAGACTACATGTACCCTGAATTAACAGGTTTTGCATTATGTTCCTTCCATATCCACCAGGGTGTCTTAACTGTGTGGTTTACGTAGAGAAGCCCATGCTCCTCTACATGTGCTTTAGATTATATCCCCTCTATCCTACTTAAAGTGATTACTCCAGCAATTTCTCTTCTCTCCAATGTCATCAAATTTTTGTACTCTCTCTGGGTTATGCCCATTAATACACTATGATGATGTCATTAATCTTTAAGTGCACACACACAACTTTCTCTTGTCCCTTATTCAACTTTCCCACTAGGACCTATCTTAAGTCTTTGCTTTAAAACTCCTTAAAAGAACCATGTCTACTTCTTGTTTCTAATTCCTCCCCTTCCATTTCCTCTAAGGTCTAGCAGGCATTATCTCCCACCACACCAACAACAGGCATCCCCTACACTCACCGTGACCTCCATGGTGCTAGACCCTATGGTACATTCTCTGTCCACACTTCACCAAGAGTTTGACACAGTTGTTCCCCTCCTTCCCTCAGCTTCCAGGACAACACTCTCTTGCTTTTCCTCCTGCCTCACTGGATCTCCCTTCTCAGTCTCCTTTCTGGTTCCTTCTCTTCTTCTTGATTTCTTAACAGTGGATTGATCCATGGCATACACATCTCTGCTTTATTTATGCTAACTGGCGATCTCCTCCAACCTCATGGTTTTAAACACATGTCGGAATCCTAAATTTGTATCTCCAGCACAGATTTCTCTCTTCAATTCCACATTTGTACACAAAACTGCCTACTTCACATTTACCCTTGGATTTCTAATAAACACATCAAATTCAACATGCACAGAGCTGAACTCCTGACCTGCCCCCTCAAACACACTTTATCTATAGCTTTCCTCATCTCAGTTGAGGGCAACCACATCCTTGCAGTTACTTGGGCCAAAAAGTTTGGATTCTTTCTTGATGATCTTAATCACACTCCTCCCATCTAGTCCATCTTTAAATCCTGTTGGCTCTCCTTCCAACATACACTTGGAATCTGATAACATTGGGTCATCTCCACAGTTCACCTTCCTAGTCTGGGCCACCATCCTCTTTCACTTCGATTACTACAATTGCTACCAGGTCTCCCTTTCTCTACCCTCATCCTTCCACTGCCTACTTGCAACCCAGCATCCACAGTGATCCTCTCTCAGCTCCCCTCAGGGCTGCCATTTCACTCAGAGTAACATCCAAAGCCTGAAAGCAGCCTCAAAGCCCCACAGGACCTGTCTAGCCCCAAGGCCCCTCGGACCTCAAGGCTACCACTCTGCCCTTTTCTCACTCCTCATTCATTAGAAATGCGTCACTTGGCCACCACTTGCTTCAAGGGAGCCTGGGAAATCAAGCTTTTTAACTGGGCACATTGCCACTCAACCAAATATTAGCAAGGCAACCAGCAGTGTCACGCACTCATGATTATTATTTTACAAAGAGGGAAACAAAGTCTCTGATAAGTTAGGGTACTTTCTGGGAAGTTTCTAGAAACTTCCCTAGAAGTTTGGTAACTTTTCTAGAAAATAACTTAGCTAGAAAATGGTGAACTGAAATTCGGTCTGTCAAGTCCACACTCCCTTATCTTACTGTTTCATCAGGCAACCTACCTCCTTTAATAGAAAAGTACCAGCCTTTGAATGATTTTGAGCAGAGGATTTGTTCTTTCAAATTGCCTCGCCCAAAATAGGCATCCCATAAGTGTTCTTGATAATGATTAAATTTATATTTCCAGATAATGTCAATCATTGATCATGCTCCCTGTGCTAGACTGGGATTAAAAAAAAACAAAAAACAAAAAAAACACCTGATTTTAAGTATTTATATGTTTCTTCTCTCCATAGCCCCTGAACTACAGTCTATCAAATATTTGTTTGCATTTTAACAATAACTTTAGCTCCATTATTCTCAACGTAGGTTGCCCATTCTATTCATCTATGGAGCTTTAAAACAATTACAGATGCCCCAGTCTTCTCTGCAGATTCTGATTTGAGTGGCTTAGGAGGCCTGGGAATGAACTTGAAGAAAAAGCCTCCTCTGTCATTTTAATGTGAAGCCAAAGTTTAAAACCACAGGTATAGTTAAATAACATCTTACCAGCTCTAAGCTCCTACTTAGAGGATGCAAGTTCTCCTCGGGAGACAGTGAGTACAAAACCCTCCTGCCTCATTTCCCATCACTTCTGTCCTCACTCTTCTGCCCCAGCTTTAACAGAAGAGGACACTTCCTGGCCACTGGTGTTTCCTATTTCTATCCCTATAGTCATGAAGGTGCTCTGACTGCTTCCCTCTTCCTCTCCCCTTCTCCCACAGCTGAACCACTCCTCCGTCCAGACTCTGCGTGCACACATCTCTGGAAGGATCTCCCTTTTGGCCCCACTGCACTGTTGCAGAGATGGCTAGAGGCCACCGGAGATGACTGCTCTGCTTCCTTGTGAACATGACATTGATTTTCTCAGAAGCACCTAGCAATTTTCCAGCCCCCTGGCATCTAGGTGGAGCCATGTGACAGGTGGTCCCCAATGGAATGTGAACATAATGAAATGTGTCATTTCCAGGAGGAAATGACTGAGTGTCAGGAGTAAGATCCTCTATGAGCTCTTCCTCCTATCTACCAGCTGGGTGACGCTGGAGTGACCATCACAGTACAAGACGGCAGAGACACAAGACAATGCAGCCCAAGTCTCTGAGTCATTGCTTGGAGGAAAGACAGCTAGGAGAACTGTCCATTCAGGAGCATCAGCGTTGAGTTTTGCATAAGTGAGAAATAAATTTTATTTTTACTATGCCACCAGGATTTGGAGTTGTTTTTGACCGTAGCCATCCTACCCTAAAACATGAACTTTGCCCTCCACTCCATTTGGATGATACTTATTTCTTTACAGGATGGCCTCTCTTACCTATTTGTGTATTCTGAGTCTAGAGCCCATTTGTTCCATTGACTTCAATAAAGAATACTAAAGCACAACAATAAACTTTATGAACTGAGGTATAATGTGTCACTTACCAATGGTAAAACATTGTTTTAATGTCCTAATAATTCTTAATAAAGAAAGCTGTCATCAGGTAAATAAATAATCCATTAGGTTGGGAGCATTCATTGTCTGCTAATTTTCTGACCATTGCACGATATTAGCCACATGACCTGCAACATCACCTCTTCGCCCCACGCACTCACACAGAGATACACACTTGCACGCACACACACACACACACACACACAAACGCACAGAACGTATACACATATTCATAAGGTCGTTCCCTGGTTATTTATGGCATCTGGTCTTTTAAGTTTTTTCCTCTTGATTGGATATGAGACCTGATTTTTCCTCTTGTCTTGGTTTAAAGTCTCCTTTTTCTGTATATGGAAATGAGTTTTACACCTGTTCTACTTAAAGATGTGCTCAGTGTCTTGCTCCAGAACGGCTGTGCTGCCAGGGGTTGATCCAAGGGCAGGCTGTCAGATTGAGGAATGATCTCTCGCAGCCCAGCTTTAGAGAACTTGCCTCTGTGGTCTCAGATTCAGACAGGCAGGATTCTGGCTCAGTCTGGGAAGCTAAAGCACAGACTACATGTTTGATAAAGGCAACCTCTGCATGAACAGAAAGAATATGGCTTCTAATTCGTTAAATTTATTAGCCCCAAAGAAGAAAAAAATGTAACGTAAGTGGGAAGCATAGGAGGAAGAACACTGAAAGTGGAAGGTGGCCAAGGCCTTTACGTTTCAGCCATAAATCCTGTACAGACCATCCTCAGCCTGAGGCTGGTGACAGGACTTCACAGAGCGGCTTAGCACCAGGGAAAGTCTCCCTTTTGCTACTCTTGCCTCAAACCCAGGGCCAGAGCCACAGTTCAACTCGGCAAGGCTCTCTCCCACACCCTGCACAGCGGGTGCCCAAGGCTCGTCTTTCCTTTAGCTGACGCAACTGTCAAGACCGCCTGATCTGCAAACCCTCTCCCTACCCTCAAAAGAACCAAGTTGGTACTTTACCCTCTGTAATCTGTGAAGCGTCCCTGTAGGTATCAGAATTTTACTGGACACCACACTTTTACCTGCCAGGTGGATAAATCCAACTAGTGAAATTCAACCCATTCTTTAGTGAATTCCCAGCAACGTGAGTCCCTCATAACTCTCAGCTTCCATAGCATTTTATTATTGCCAGTAGAGAACTTATTTTCAGCTCTACCTACATATGTTCTTTTTCCCTGCTGGATTCTGTTGCTATCTTGTCTCTTTGCATCCTCGACACCAGTTCCATACTTTGCCCAGAACAGGTTCAATAAATGTGGGGTTTCTTTTAGTTTAATAGCACAAAACAAATTACAGGAGTAGAATTTCAATACAATATTTTCTTATTGTTCTTGATAAAGAAGCTGATCTGAAGGAAATATTTATAGCATCCCTCTAATCACCCTCTGATCTACTGACTATGGATTTCCCAAGACCTCAGTCTCAGTCAACCCAGTAGCCTATTCCAAAAGCAATGCTCATCTTCTCTGAAAATCACCTACTGGATGGGAAAGCGAGAATAACAGAAAAGTGGAGAAAATGTCCTCAGAGCATTCAAGGATTAGCATGCTTTATTCCCACTATGTGCTTGGAAAATTTTTAGAAGCAAGTTTTAGAAGATATTAATAATAAAGTTTTAATAGAATGGCTTATATTTTTCAACTTATAAGGAAACCATATAACAACTTTAGAACCTAGAGATTGTTTTCAAAGCTGTACATCTTGAATGATATTTACTCTTACTGGAAATACTTAGCTTAGGAATCTGTCCTGTATTGCTCCCAAATTCTTTGCATTTTAGAAAGGCTGGGAGGTCTCAGAAGCTATGTTTCCCTCTGTTTGTCAGAATGTGTGGACCCAGGGGTTTGGGTGGATGCTAATTGCTCACTCAATCCAATCATGTTGCTTTTTCCTTATTACAGGTAAGAATTAGACGTTTTCATCTATGTCACTGCATTCCTCCCTGCCTTTCAAACCTCAGCATCATTGGCCAGTTTTATAACCAAGTTAAGAACACACACGTCTGACTTAGCTATCAGAAACTGGAACTGTTCTGAACTTAAATCTGCACAACTGTCTGGTTTTCTTAATACCAGTCATTAAAACTACACTTGGCCCTCTTTATTCCTTAATCTCCACGTTTCAAATAGAGGACCTGTGGATTCTGAGTGCATGTTTAGGATTATTCAAAGGAAAAATGAGCACATACGTATTTGCCAAGTTGTCCTGACTTTGGTTCAGTTGGACCAAAGTAACCTTCTATCAACAAACCAAGTTTAGAAAGGTCCAAGTCCATATTTCCAGGGGGAATCTGGCTTGAGCTGGGGCTGTCAGACTGATTGGGAGATTTCCAGCTTGCTGTAAAGAACAATTTGTTAGAAGAGTGTGTCCATGCCATTCATGGTGCCACAAACTCAGAGCTATGAGGAAACCTCCTTACTAGAAACTAATCAAAATCCCAAGAATCACAGAGAGAGAGGAAAGTACCCTACAAAGAGGCATATTGTTTTAGCAGATATTTAAGACAATGTGTAAGAAATCAAACATACTGATTAAGCATGACATGAACCCCTCACCCAGTCAAAAGAGCAACAAAATCAAAACCCAGAGACTTGGGCTCCAGGCCTGCCCCTGGGCCTGGAATTCTGATGGACAAATGTGAGGGGCTGCCAGGCCCTGTCCCTGCAGCTGGCACTTCTGGCTCCTCTTGCGCTGTGGTCCCCCACCGCCAGGTTGTGGACCAGTATCAGTCTGTGGCCTGTTAGGTGGTGGGTGAGCCAGTGAAGCTTCATTTGTATTTACAGCTGCTCCCCATGCTCGCATCACCGCATAGGCTCCACCTGCTCCTCCTGTCATAGCAGCAGGGCATTAGATTGTCATAGGAGCGCGAGCCCCACTGTAAACTGAGCCTGCGAGGGATCTAGGTTGTACGCTCCTTATGAGAACATAATGTCTGATGATCGGAGGTGGAGCTGAGGCAGTGATGCTAGTGCTGGGGCGTGGCTACAAATACAGATTATCATTAGCAGAGAAATTTGACTGCACAATCAATGTAATGTGCTTGAATCATCCTGAAATTGTTCCCCTCCCCCATCCGTGGAAAAACTGTCTTCCATGCAACCGGTCCCTGGTGCCAAAAAAGTTGGGGACAGTTGCTCTAGTTCATTGACTCTCAAAATTTTATAAACAGGCCAACCCTAACAGAATATGTGATGGGGTGGTGGGGGTGTTAATAATGCATATTCCTGGGACAACCACAAATCTACTGAATCAGCATCAGTAAGAATGCAGCCTCAGAATCTTCACTTCTTTTAACACTCCAGGTGATTAATATCCACAGTAAAGATTGGGAATCACTACTCTGGTGCCAATCCTGATGTTAGGCAAAAATTTTGATTTTGGGGATGAAGCCCAGGACTCTGGTATTTAGCATCAAGTCATCTTTATCAATAACCTGACCCTGACTTTCTGCCCTGAGTCTGACAAATGAATTCCTGCCATTTTATTAGATGTACTTTGCATCTGTGTCCCAGTTCAAATAATTGGGATTTCGCCTTATTTCTTCATGACTCCCAGACTGCAACCTGCCTAAAATTCTGGCCCCCTTCAGAAGGTCAGTTCTATGGCTTCCTGCCCGGGCAGCTGTCCCTGAGCTGGAGTCTGCCTAGGTAATGAGTGGTTTCCTTGCCGCTGCCTGCCTGCCCTGCCTGACATGGAAAATCACTGTCTCTGGATTTTCCTTTTCTCTGTGCCTCTCACCTATTGGACTCATGGGTATGTTTTTGCTCCTTCCCCCAAATCAAAACTAACACCTGTTGCCTATCACCAGGAGCCTCAGATACCACAAGCGCGGTGAACTTTTCTTTACACCTGGCTTTGTACCCCCAGGACCTGCATAACCCTAATGTGTGGGACAAGATTTTCCTGCCTCCTCATCTTATTAGGGTTATCTGAGCCACTTCCAGTCATCGCTCAAAATGTGGTAAGATACAATCTAAGGTCACTTTCAACTGCAGAGTTCTGTCACACTCTAACTCAGAAACACATGTGTAGCAAGATCAAAAATAAAGATATTTATTAATGGGTTCTTCCCCATTCCTCCAGGATGGGAAAGACAAAGCTACTAGAAATGTGAAGATGAACAGAGAAGACAATCCACACGAACTACGGCCTCAGGAAGTTGGGGTAGAGAGTTGAAAGTAGGGTGGCCAACTGTCCCAGTTTGTCTGGGACTGAAGAGGCTCTTGGGACATGGGACTTTCAGTGCTCAAACTGGAAAAGTCCCTGGCAAACCAGGTCACCCTAGAACTTGAAATTATTTGGGGTTTTGCTGAATCAAAGATTCAGGATATGAAAGAATTGTACAGGAGAGAAAAGGAAAAAAGATGTAAATATCGGAATTATTTTTAATTATTCTTGACTATTGTGCTATACTTCATTGAATGCAACTTTGTTCAGAGACTGGTTCCCATGGGCCCCTAGATTTTGTGTTAGTTACATTACCTATTAATGAACAATAATACTGTCAAATACTGAAGACTTAATATACTATCCACAAATGGAAGTGCTTTACATGGCGTATCTCGATTACACTCAAATCCACTTTACTAGATGAGTAGTGGTATTAGCCATATTTTACAGATAAGGAAACAAAGGCACAAGTTTCAGGCAATTTTTTCTAGAAGAAATTCTTATACTAAACTGACATATGTCAGATAATTAAAGGAACCTCAACTCTATTCCAACAATGTAGAACTAGCCACCAGAGTACAGGGGGTTAGCAGATCATGCAGTCTCACTGAAACATTTGCATATATCCAAACTTCCAGGTCCACATATTCTGACAAACTTTAGGTTCAAGTCACCATGGCCACTGCTGAAGAATAAATTCTTATTAAGAAGGTTGAGGCATGTGAGTCATTTTTTTTCCAGCTAAATTTTCCAGGTCAACAGAAATGTGAAGGTATTTTAGGTAACAGGGAAACCACTTCGGACAGTTCAGTAGCTTACATGTAGGTTAACCCTAGGGGCAACAGGGAGAGAGGAGGGCCCCTCTTGTCGGGCTGGAAATGAACATCCATGCTTTCCATTTAATATCCTCCCTTTATAAAGTTAGCATTTATAGAGCGCTTCCTCTGTGTCAGGCACTGTACATAAACTATCTGTTTCAGTCCTCACCACCAACTTATGAAGTAGAAGGAGTTACTGCAGGTTTAAGTTTACAGATAAGGAAATAGAAGTACAAAGAGATTAGTAACTCGGCAAGATCACAAGGTGAGCAAATGGTAAACCCAAGATTTGAACCCAGGCAAACTGGCTTTACCCATTTAGTTACCTCAGTTCCCTACTGTGATGCACATGGACTACAAGGGTGTTAAAGTTATAGAAAAACTTAACAACTGTTCATTAGCCTAACCTCCTCATTTTATTAATAGTAAATCAAAACCCCAGGGATTATAAGAGATTTGAGAAGACAATGTGTATACCAGAAGGAACAAGGTATTTAAAGGCAACGTGGATTTGATCCATAACTCTGCAACCTATTAGCTGTCATGTGTACAGATTACTTAATCTTTCTAAACCTCAATTCCCTCATCTGCAAAATGAAAGTAATAACATCTACTTATCAGGGAGATTTCAGGATTAAATAGGATAATGCACGCAAAGCATGTAGTAGAGTTTCTTGCATATAGGAAGAAATCAAAAGATGAAATTGCCATTAAATTTATCATTACTAATATTATTATTTCACAACTACCCAGTAGTTACCACTACCACTACTATTACATCATCATCATCACCATCATTGCTATCACGCCAGATCATACAGTAGTCAATTGAAGAAGCAGATTTAAAATCTGGTTGCCTAACTTACCACCCTGACATATTCTCTTCCCTGTTGTAAAAACAACAAAAAATTCAACCAGAGAAAGCACTTAATAAAGACTCTTGGCATTCAGAAAGTTACTTATAATGTGGCCACAAAATTGCAGATAAAAATATATAAAACTTTAAATGGCATAGAGCACAAAGAAGCAAATTCAATCATGGAATCTTGGGCACTAATGATGTTTCTTTAGAATATTTTCCAAGTAAAATATAAAACAAATACATATATTGGTTTTTGGCTTTATTCTTTATTTCTTTTGGCTTCTGGATGTGCACCATGAACACGTGGAAGATGGTTAATTCTTCTGGGTTTTGTAGCATGAATTTGAGAATGTAAAAATAGAGAGTCCACAAGCTAACTCAACAGAGGTCTAACTTTGTGGAGATATATTTCTGCAAAAGTCAACAAAATAACAGACCCAAAGCAATTTCAGCCTCTGAGTAGTGATGTAGCATTGCAAGAAGCCATCTTGCTTCTCTCTTCTTCATTTGACAAAATGAGAAGTTACTAACATATACTTTATATTATATTATACATATATTATACATATACACATGTATAAACTTCTCTAATAAGGGTAGAGGGAAGAACAGCTTACAACAGACACTTTGTCACACACAAACCATTCCACATAGTCATTTTTATTACATACATAACACACACTATTAGTGAGAAAAGTTAGAAACATAAATAAGCTAAAATAAGAAAATTAAAATCATCCATAATCCCATGATATGAAATAACTATTGTTAATACTTTGTTGTACATATTTTATGACTTTTTCTAAGCATACAGAAAAACTCACACATAGGTAAATATACACAATTTTTAATGTATTATACTCCTATTTCCCATAGCAAAATATAATAAAAATTTTCCATACATATTATATATAATAATTGTATTCCATATCATGGTTTTAAATAGTCACCTGACATTCCATTATGTAAGTGTACCATAAGTTATTAGTCAATCTGCTATTAATGGACAGTGAGGTTGCTTTCAATTTTCTTGCTGTTATAAACAACTCATTTTTATAAACAACCTTGTTCATACACCTTGGTACATTATTTAGTATTTCCTTAGAAATAAATAATTTCTAGAAATAGAATTACCAAATCAGGGACTGCATATTTTTAAGAAATATGTACACATTTGTAATATGCATGTATACATATTGCCATATTTATCCACAGAACCAGGGTACTGATTTGCACTCCTAGCAGTGGATATAAACAAACCTGCTCCATTTCCCTTTATGGCTGAGTGAGCAGTAGCTTGCCTAGGTGGTCATGGCTTCCAACAGAAAAAGTCTATGAAGATCCTCACTTTTTGACACAAAGGAAAGACAAGAGACAACACTTCCCTGCCTCAGGGGTTGGCTAACAGCTGCTGACTCCACCCACATGTACTGTGACATCATAGGCCAGTAAAAAGTAGACATCATCTAAAAATAACAAGACAATTGAGAATTGCTGGACACTTATTACAGAGAAAAGTTCTGATTTTTAAATGCATACGTGTTTTCCCTTAACAAATGGGACAGATAAAAGGGGCTGTCACATTTGGCAAGTAAGAATACTTTTTTCTCTGAAAAACCATTGAAGAAGAGAGATGAAAGAGAATCATTACAGATTTGCAAACACCTGATGCAAATTTCCTGGCCAGTTAGAGTAAAATACTGGGAATGTCCAAAGGGCGAAACGAAAAAAACCCACTTTCTCTTGTGCCTGGGTGATATTTTAAATCATTTCCTACCAGAAGATTTAAAAACTGAAACTTAAATGTCTTCATGAATGTAAGCAAGAACAAAGCAACAGAATGAGCTAGAACATTCCTTTCTTAGTATTGCTGGCATTGCATGGAAGGCAGATACTGCCTGCATCTAACTGGGCTGCTCTACCCTCTCCTGGAGCCTGCAAAGTGGAAGGCGACTCGGTGAAGTCAGAGCTGGGAAGACACCAGACATGTGGGCACCATTGGTGAGGATGTAGGTGGGGAGGAGGCAATGAAGTGCACGCTTGGGGCAAACTAAGAAAGAAAGTACTGTCATCTACGTGATAGGTCACGCGAAAGGAGTGTCTTAATTATTTTACAAATAGTCGCCTGGTGCTTCCCCCGTAGTAAATTCATGACAAATTATCTCCATTTTCCAATGGGGAGACTGAGGCATGCTGAGATTAAGTACTTTGCCTAAAATAATATAGCTAATAAGCCCAGCTCCAAAATCCTCACTCTTCCCCACATCGGTATGCTGTCCCTCAGGGCACAGTTACAGAGACAGTGTAGGACTAGAGGCCTAAGACTAAGGTTCCAGTCTCAGGGCCACCTCCTATTAACAGCACTAAGCCACCAAATGCATGTCATTTAATTTCTCTAAGCCTCAGACGCTTCCTTGGTGAAAGAATCGAAATCCAGACATCAGCTCTGTCCTGATCCTCACGCTGCAACCCATGACGCACGCCCACCTGGATGCAGAACTCAACCCATCTTTTGAGTTCCCCATCCCACTTTATTTCTAATGAATTTCAATCTGCAGTTTGACCCGCTATCCAAGTGTTTCTTATTTACAATAAAGCGTGCTCCTTCCCCCTGGAGAATCCTTTGACGTAAAAACCTTGGAACAATGAATCTTGTTTTTCTAAACATTTTGTAGGTGACACAGAGGATGGGGGAGAAATACAGTGCCTAGTGCAGAGAAAACTACTTAAAATTCCCTCTTAGTATCCTCAATGGTCCCTGAGCCCCCCACTGCCAAGTGGGGGAAGGTACTTTCAATGCCATTTCTTTCAGTTCCCAGAATTGATAACTGTCTTCTCTTCTGAATCTTTCCCTGGGCATGATAAAGTCTAATCTCTTTCTGATAAATCGTAAATAACTTATTTATTTATAAATAATTTAACAACTATGATGCTCCAATGAGATGATGGATCTGAAAGTACCTCATAAAAATGAAGTGTAACATTCATAGAATGCATCGTTAATATTCCCCTGCAAGATGGTAAAAGCTGAATAACATAAAACATTGATTTATCTAAACTTCTGATGGACAGATGTGTGATGAGTTATTAGAGAGGACATTTCTATGCATTGGTGATTGATACCAGGTTACCAGTCTTCCAAAAACCATGCCTTCCTGGGCAGTTGCATCAGAGCCAATATGAAGCCAGCTGGACAAATTTCTGAATCTGTGTTCAAGCTCTTCTTTCTTAAAAATGCAAACAGCTCTCTCCCTCACATTTTTGTATTCAATCCTACTGGTCTTTCTCTCACCATCTTACTTTTCTCACTTTACAAAAGTTTTAAATGTGTATTCCATACCTACTCCCTCCATTTTTTTCCCTCAACACCTAGTTTCTCCTTCTCGCCTACAAATGTGGACTCCCTCTCTCCAATGCTACACTGAAATGTGTGGACAACAGCAATATCTTCTAAATCTACCAAGAGCTCCCTGTTGTGAAATACAATGGCCGTGTCACCTTCCACATTCTCTGGCCCTCCTGAAAGAATTTAACATTTTTAAGGAAACCCAGAAAAAAGTTTGAAGTAAGGCGTGTCCTACTTAAAGACAAATAAAGTAAATCAATGTGTATAATGGTCTTTGTTTAAAAAGTTATAAAAGAAATATATTTTCATTACCTGCTTTGTCAACTTATACACTATCATGGCAAGAAGGTGCAGCTCTCCTGTGGAAAATTCTTCCAAATCAATATAGCTCATATATGAAAGAAATTTGACATGAGTCTTCCCAAATTTGATAGCAACTCTAAAAATTCACATGGCATTACTAGTAATAAGTTATAAAGCTGAAACAAATTCTTCTACATTTTTAATAATAAGTAAATTTTAACCAAGCAAGCTAGAGAAAAGATTGAATTGTTTTTGCATTCTCTCTGTGGAAAATATTACAAAATTATTATCATATGCAGAGGTGATAAAAAATAATGTAGCCTAGAAAGGTAGGGGAAAAAGGTAATCTGGAATTATTCAAGGCAGTATATTAATAAGAACATTATGTTATTTCTCTGGATTTTAAGATGTGTGTGGTATTTCTCAGATTTTATTAATCAGTAACTTCCTGCGATTTCTTATGTGTAATATTTACTTTTTATACAATTTTATATTTATAATTTTATATTCTTTTTTTAAGGAGAGTGTCCCCCAACAGTACAAGCTTCAGGTCCTTCCAAAACTGCATTCTATTAATTATACACTAGTTCCTCTATCATAGAAATACAGACTATTAAATCAAGTGCTTTTCTGAGTAATAGAAATGACGTGTTCTTATCAATATCTTGTGAAATGGAAGAATTCCTCTGTCATTTCTCCTATCTTCCTGGACCCCTTACCATTTCTATGCCTATGAGTATATTCACAACCATGAAACATGAAGATAAAGGGATAATACCACTGTCTTGAGTAGATCAGAGCCCAATGAAGGGAAGAAGACATGTAAGCTAATAATTATGCAATAACCTGATCACTGCTCTAAAGGAGTTAAGAGCACAGAAGGGAGAGAGACTGATCTACCCTGGGAATTCAGGAAAGTGTTATGACAAAGGCAAGAGCTGAACTGGGTATGAAGAATAAGAGGGAATATGTCTGGCAGGGGAGGGAGACAGCATCCCCACGGGGAACATTGCAGGTTAATTTATGTGAGCAGAGGATCAAAGTCATTCTAAAGAACCTAGGCCAATATGTTGTGCTGGCATACCAAGAACAAACAAAAACAAGCTACTCCCCAAAAGGAAAAAATCACTAGCTTCTCAGAAGAATTAGCAAATGATAAGCTTATATGTTGCATCCTCTAATATACCAAATATTGATAAACCTCAAAAATTATGATCTCAAGCTTTGGTATCAAAGAAGTCTGGACACTGAATTTCTGCAGAGCACAAAAACACAAGAATTTATGCTACCAAAAGTGTTATCAACCAGACCTGACTCCCTGCTGGCTAACACTTTTTAGTTGTGTCACCTGGAACAATTGTGTAACTTCTCAAAACCTCAGTTTCCTCCTCTGTAAAATGATCCTATATGTAGTTATATCAAAAATTTGTCATGAAGATTAGACTGATTATGTGTGGCATAAAGTAATGCTGAGCAAATGTTACCTGTTGCCATTAAGTGAGGATAACATATCCAGGTTTTTCTACCATTAAAGAAAGATACATGTGAATTCTACATCACTTTTTACACTGATAATTAACTAGAGGAAAGTCAGTACCTGTCAGCCCAAAATAATCAAGCTGGAAGCATGAATGTTCTTGCCAATAGCCAGAGCATTCCAAAGAATTCCAGAAATGCTCTCACATTCTCTATCACATTCCTTTAAGCACAGATTAATTTAAACAAACAGCTGAAGCACTCCACATCAGAAATGTACACACAGAAAGCAAAGGCCAAAAACCAAATCCCAACGCAAAATACCCCTCTTGTGAGGAAACAGGCACGTAATTCTGCATGATAGATGTGGTTCCGAATATATTCCTGCAGAAGCCACAGTCATTTCACGTTTAGGCTCAGAAGGGACATCTGCAGGCTGCGCTCCCTTAGAGAGAGTCCTTTGATAGCCAATTGCACTCCATGCAACAGCTTGATCCCTTTCAGCCTTAATAGATGAGACTGCTTGTTTAATGGCAAAATGTGTGCATTTGAAAAGAAGAGGCATCAACCTCCTCGATATAATTGAAAACTATTATAAAGGAGAGAACGGTGTTGTACTTTAGCCCAGTAGGCTAATAATCCTGTTACTTTAGAATGATGGGCAGATTCGAGGTCCTTAAGATTCTGGGGAGAAACAGATGATACATCTACCTTCCCAGTAAGCCAACTTCTTGGGTTTTGTGACTGAGGACTTAGACTGTCAATAGTTGCAAGCTGGTCCTCCTAACAAATGTGGCTACAATAGCAACAATCTGTGAACATTGCTGGGTTTTGTTTTTTGTTTTGGGGGTGGGGGTTGGTAGTATTTTGGTACTACAATGAAATCATGACATAGAACTTGAAATATATAACAATATGTCAGGCATGTAACAATTTCTCCAGAGCACAAAAACACAAGAATTTATGTTTCTAAGTGTTTTCAATCAGGCCTGACTCCCTACTGTCCATTATCACATGAGAATGTCCAAATATGGGGCACCTCTGAACTTACTCATTTCTTAGCTTTTTTTCTCATCACTGATTTCACCCAAAGTGTTGTGTCAGAAGATCATAACAACCCTGACCGATAATTTGTTACAAGACAAACAATGGGCCACGGAAGAAGAAGGCACCAATCACTTCTAGAAGGAGGATTTACAGAGATGAGAGTTGACTTGTTTAAGTGGAAGGGGCAGCTCTGCAGATCTCATTACAGGAAGTAATAATGAAAACCAACAGGCATGAGATGGCAGGGTACAGTCCTGAGCAGCTCTGTAGCCAGACTTACATATTTAATTTTAACTTCTGGAGACAATAAGCACTAATAGACTTAATGACTTTTTATTACCCAACAGTTGAACCTGGCCCTCTGAGACCAAATGATCCTATGACAAATTCATGGAAAATATTACACAAGGGGCAATTTTTGTGGCCCATCAGAAGATCACTATATGGTGGCATTGCAATAAATCTTTACTTAAGGCCGGGCCTGGTGGCTCACCCCTGTGAGGCCAAGGCAGGAGGATTGCTTGAGCTCAGAAGTTCAAGACCAGTCTCAGCAAGAGTGAGACCACATCACTACTAAAAAAATAAAAGAAAGAAAGAAAGAAAGAAAAATAGAAAAAAATTAGCCCAGAAACTAAAAAAATTAGCTGGACATGGTGGTAAGCACCTATAGTCCCAGCTACTCAGGAGGCTGAGGCAGGAGGATCACTTAAGTCCAGGAGTGTGAGGTTGCTGTGAGCTAGGCTGATGCCATGGCCCTCTAGCCCAGGTGACAGATAGAGATTTTGTCTCACAAAAAAAAAGAAAGAAAGAAAGAATTTATTTAAGGTAACGTGAGTTTTGGATAAAAATTTCATTTAAAGGTTTTGTCTTTAAGGAGAGGACTCAGAAAAAAATGTCATAGATAATATATGTCATCAGCCTATATCCAGCCACACACCTTTGTCCTTATGTTCCCTCTCCAGCTCAATGTTAAGAAAAAAGTCCCAAAAAATGTTTTATTGAGGGAACCATGGAGGGTTCCTGCTATTTCCACATCCGCCTTGATCACAGATCCACTTCACCAGTCACACTTGAATAAAGTGCAGTATTTGCATTAATTTGCAGATAGCTAAAGCACCCGGCCGTCTGCCTTATCCTTTCAGGTGGTCCCAGTGTCCCTGTTAGATCTGGGATATATCAACAATCCATAGAATTTCATATTTATCTGACTAGAGAAAATTAGATCTGATGGTATTATCACCTAAAAGGGTGTTTCCCAAGTCACGGTTCTTAGAGAAAATGATAATATGTGTTATACCCAAGGGTAAACAGACAAGGCAGTGTGTGTCCAGAAGTGACAAGCTGGGGGAGGAGAGGAAAGCATGGGGTGGGGATGAAGGGAGTCCAGGCAGCCTAGGTCATGCCCTGCCAGCCTGGGCTTCATGGATCAGTGTCTACACACACCAAGAACCCATCACACCATCTGCCAGGGAAACACTCCCTTAAAGAATGTGGATGTTTCAAGTGTTTTCTTGTGAACATGAGTAAGATTATAAGGTCCTCATGGTATCTTTAGCCTTTATGTGCTGACATAGGGGATCAGGAGTCAATGTTATTTAGTTTCATGAAGAGAAAGGGTCCTACATGGTTGGTGCCCCAGTAACACTTGCTATTGTATTAATGTTTTAAATACCAACCAATACAAGGACCTAAGAATGCAAAACTAAGTTATGTTATGGATTCACAAATTAGATACAAACTTATTTATCCTCAACGTAAATGAAGTCAGAGTGAACCTAAAACTTAAAAGAAAATTATTAAATTTTTACCATTCCTTTTTTTAAATTTTTTATTTTCTTTTGTTTCATCGTCATCTGTGATACAGAGAAAATACAGAATGTATTTAAAGTGGGCTAGTGTTCTGTGAGTTTGCTTAAACCAGTCATCTCAAAAATGTAAAAAGAGGTTGATTATGACAGTGCAGTGGAGAGAGCAAGAATCAGCCCAAATTGGATGATTTCCACAAAGAACTTGCAGGCTGGAATACATCTACAACCACTTTCTGAGATGCTTACTTTAGAGTTCAGATGTTATGACCTTAGTTGGACCAAACAGACTACATACCATCTTAGCAAGTTTGTAAACAGAAATATCTAAGCAGTTTGTAAAGGAACAAACACTAACCATCTGAAACTGTCACTGATATCAAGCAAGTGTAGAAGGTGGAGACCATATGAGTCATTTTAATAGTCATCTACAAATAGTTTTATTCAAGACACTATATGTAACTCCTAAAATAACTAATAATTACTGTTATTCTCTGTGATGCAATCACCCAGAGGACTATAGATATATAGGGAAAAGGTTTTTGAAGGGGGTCCCCAACAATATTGATAAACTTTCTTTTTTGAAGGGGGATCAAGTCTTTTTAATTGAGCATTAATGATTGATTCTTAGGTAAAGAAGGAAAAAACACGTGAAAGTTTCCTGATTGGCTACACATTAGTGATAAACTTTCAATAAAATTGCCTATAATCTGTAAGGTGCTCTCTAAGGATACAGTGATAAAGAAGACCCACAAGTCAAGAAGAATACTACACTATTAATAATGCTAGTATATTAGTATGCTACTACTAATATACTAATACTAAGAATAGCAATACTATCAAAGACTCCAATTTTATTTCCTTGCTGAGAAAAATGGGATCCAGTGGACTTACAGTTGTTTTAGAAGCAAAAAGTAATCATATGTATACACGTCACAAAATCATATGAATGCCTCTATATTAGTATCTCTCCAATATCTCTGTATTAGGAATTTATGACTCATTTACATTCTCTCACAGTAATAAGGTTTCATATGATTCTGCAGAGTATTGTAATAGTACTTCAATGTTGGGATGGGGGCAGGATAACTTAGTTGCACAACTACAGGCGGCACCATTCACATAGCATTCAGTGTGAACGCTGCCCCCTAGACCTGGGCAGCAAGTTGGCCCTGGATGAAAAGGAAAGGTGAAGAAAGGAGAGAAGAGAAAGTACAGTAGGAATTATTGAAGAAATAGCTTGATCATTGGGGGATGTTAGAAAACAAAGAAAATATGTTTAAAATGGAAATGATCAGCTGATCAATTAGAAAAAACAAAAGTCAACAATGAGAGAGAGAGAAAGAGAAAAGTTTATAAATATAGGACAAACATTAGAGCTGCCCGGTTGTCACTGTAGGTTCCTTAATCAATGGGAATAAAAGCTCTTCTTTACTCTAATGTCCACCAAAGATCCAACAGAAGAAAAAGCCTTAATCAAATGACACTCATCACAATTATTACAAAAATGGACAGAACCTGAAGGGAGAAAAGATGAAAGGGGAGTTATCAGCTAGAAGGAGGACAAAGAGATCCAAACAAAATTATATTGATTAGTTTTATGTTGTGAAAAGTAGAACAGTGACAATAAGAGACTTGGCAGAATGATGGAGAAAGACGAAAGTGGACAAGTTCTCTGAGAGAGACAGGGGTGGGGTAGGGAAGGCAGTCACACATAGCACAGTCTATCACGCCTCCCTGCTGCAAAAGAAACCCCCGTGTTTGCTCGACCGGCCTAACTCGCTACTCAACCACGCTACCACCCACAGCCTTCATTGCTGTCGGCAGCCGCAGCTGGACGCTCGCTTACTATGTGCTGCTGTGCTCTATTGAACACACCATACAGATGGTTCGCTTGTCCTTTGAGCACCTTTATGAATGACATCCTATTATTATTCCTGTGTTTACAGAGAAGAAAACCAAGTCTTAGGACGTTGAAGTAATATTTACAACTTTTTGTTGGCTGTTTAGAGTTGATAAGATTCTTCACCATGCACTCAAACTCATATAGATTAAAATTAACCTCTATCCTGCCGCATTCAAGCGATTGGAATTCTATACTTCTCCACCTGCATAGTGATATTCACATATAAGCTTTTACAAGATGATGTGTGTTCTTATCTGTCTCATTGGCCAATATTCTTTAATAGTCATATTGCAACACCCCCATGCCAATGATCCAGACAAATTGTACTATCAACTATGAATTTTTATTTTTAATAAAACTTCATTAATAGCCCCAATAACAATAAAGGTTCTAGATTAATAAGAAGACAATAATGCAGTTAATTTTAGCAGGCCATCGTTTGACTATATCTTTCCAATTATGTAGCAAATTATTTGCTCTTGAGTGACTCAAAGAAATTCCTCATTTTGTGAAGAACACTTCTAATTTGAGACTGATCTCCATGTGGATTATAGTTCCTATTTGGTGGTATCATTGAACTGCTGGATAGTAATAAATGAGGTTCTCTAAGTATTTTATGTATCCTAACATTTGAAACATACACAAAGCAATGTAATGTGTTTACCATATGTCTATAAATACAACTTACATGATGACCATAAAAGCTATGATGAACATGATGTATTAGAATTGTGAGACTAGACTAACTGCTTAGAAAGTTGTTGCTTGCCAGACTTCTCAGGCAGTTGAAGTACCAGAGAAAATAAGACACATGAAATTTTTAAACATTATTTGAAATAGTTAATGAATTTAATTTATAAATGAGTTTGTTCGGGAATATAGAATCATACTTGCAAACAGCATATGAAGTCATTGCCAGTGGGCAAGATGGTTCATGAAGTTCTTACACAGGACGTCAATGGTCCTTTGGTTAATTTTTGATTAGCTTATAGGATTAACAAATTTATTTATCCTACCTTAGAAGGTAGCTCTATCCACTTCTTCATGCCAGGATTGCATATTTGTAGTCACCTAATCAAGAGGGCCAGAATGACCACATCAGTCTATAACCACTAATGCTAAAAATTCAACTTATCAATAGAGATTCTGCATTCTATTTCAAGAATGATTCCTCTCAGGCTACAGTTAAGCAAGCTAAGACCACTTTTTTTGCAATGGGATTGTAATAATCTAACCTCTTTCACAATGTTTAATTCATACTTGAACTATATGAGTCTGATAATGGACCAAATTATATGCAATGGTAAATGGGTTCTTAGAACATACAGCTTTGGGTGTATCCAATTCAAATATAACTTCATTTTATCTTATTTTATCCCAATATTAAAGTTTTCCATTTATTTCCCTTTTTTTCTGAGCTACCCATCTCTCTTCTGTGTCATGTATAATGTGTTCTTATTAACCTTAATATACTATTCTATATATTGTCATGACAAATTATTTAAATTCTTATTTAAAGCTTAGTAGCTTTCATTTTTAAAACAAATTTAAATCTTATTCAAACATTATTTTATAATATTACCTATTGGTAAGGAATTTTACTAACATCATTATGCTTTAATTTGGAAAATTTTAGTGTTAGAGCTTGAGTTTTAAAAGTCTTTAGATAAATACAATTATTATTTCCTTCAAAAAATAAATATAAAATAATGCAACCCAATTAAGATGAAGTTAAATATACTCACAACAAAGTGACTATAATCAACAAGTTAGGGTATACTCTAAAATAACTAAAGAGTGGGATCAGAATGTTCCTAACACAAAGAAATGTTAAATGCCTGGAGTGATGGAGACCCCAATTACCATATTTTGATTAATTCACATTGTATGCCTGCATCAAAACATCACATGTACCCTATAAAAATATACTATTATGTACCTATAATTAAAAATTAAATATATATACTATGTGAAATTAAAATTAAAAATTTATTAGAGAAATGGATCAAATATAGTACTTTTGAAATTTTGAGTAATAATTTTAAAATTTAAGAGTAATAATTTTTGTAGATTTATTTTGTCAGGATTCCAAAATAACCAATTCAGAAAAGCAGCAGCACATTTTTATCAAAAGAGACCTTCTCAAACTTAATTATAAACATACATGATAAGTATAAATCCTCCATTATAAGTTCAGGCAGTGGTATGATAAGGAATGTTTTAAGTAAAAGCAAGAATAAAGAAATTAGAAAATTATAGCCATAGAAAATTTTAGCCTGTTTTGCTCTAGTGGAAACACCAAAATCTTTCTCGGATCAAAATATAACATTCTTAATCCTTAATTGTGCATGCTGTTGAAAATACTTAATCACCATTTAGTAAGCACATTATTTTTAAAAGTTTACAGTACACATGCACACATATACACTTAATATATTGATAGATATTTTTCTTTATTGCATAAGATATTGAAATCACCAAACTAAAATTTCTGAGCTTTTCATGTTCATAAAATACATTTTTAAATTTTAATTTTAAACTAAAATATTTACTATGTAAATCCCCAAATTTGAGATTATAAATTCCATAGAAGAAAAAATATCATTGCCTTTTGTTCTTTGCTCAGAAACTAGGGCCCCAGATAATCAAAATTGGCTTTTTAAAAAATGGATATCTAAACATTGGGGCAATTAAGTATGTTTACTTGTTTCTTACAGAACTGGCAAGATTTATTTTTATTATAAAATCATTTAAATAATCTTCAAAAAAGTTATCATTCTAAAGTATAGTTTACTGGTTGGGATCAAACTTGGGATAAAGAAAGGTAATCACTTACTAGTAATCACACTGACATACTCATACACATTCACACATGTTGATTCTTGCTGAAACAAACATTAAGATTTTCTAACAAATTCATATACACATTTAAGTTCTTTTATTTTCCTGTTTAGAAGGTGCCTAGCACAAACAAATGACATTTGAGACTCTGGTCCCTTTGATCACAAGTTTTTTCTGTGGTAATCTCATCTGCTTGGTCAAATCATAGAGTTGAATTCTAGAGCTCAAAAAAAAAAAAAAAACAAAACTCTTTTGTCAGAAGATACTTGTTTTAAAAAACAAAATAGCCATTCACAGTTTAAAGTGATGATATATTCAGTTCCATATTATGGCAAGATTGGGTAAATTTTATCAATCCTATTTTCTTTTTCTCAGATAAAAAGGAAGACTAAAACACCAAGTGTTCCCTATAGTTGGGTTTGGACCCAACAAGTGACTGGGTTTGGACCAATGACATGTATGTAGAAAGAATGTCATTTTCATGCCTATTTCATAAAATCCGGTGCAGGATCATCCATGAAGGCAACAGAGGAGACCACCACACAGAAGAAGGCAGCTTCACAAGGTGAAGGAGAGCAACCTCAGCCACATCAGATGGTGATTTGAGAACGAAGTGAACCTTTATTTACTAAACCACTGAAAGTCTGGAGCTTCTTGACTCCTGCACCATCACCAAGCCCAACCTAACTAACAGAGAAAGTAGTACAGGTAGCAGAGATTACATTATAGAACTTTTAAGACAAGGTAGCCCTGCCCATCAGGTACCAAAGAAGCTGGAAACATGGTAATCTAAGTTGCACAGTGGGAAAGCAGGTTGTAAAACTATTATCAATGATAACTTGATAGACAAGACCACAGCCTACTAAGTCAGAGGCTCTAGAGGACAAAGGTGGAAAAAAAAATCATACCCTAAACTGTATACTGACTAACATAGACTGCATTTGGTAAGGAATTACAGTACATGAAAAAAATAAGCTCAGAAAAGAATTGGCTAGTTTGGAACACTCTAAAATAAAATTAATCTCAGGAATCATTCTTCACTGAAATCGCCCTATTTTCAAATTTCCACAAGGCTGCTATGTCTTTATCATTAAGCAGAATGGCACTGTCTGCCTGAAATTCAACAGTCAAATGTAACCAACTCCTCTATTTTTAAACCAACCCTATTCATATTGGGTGGTAGAGAGACAGAAAGGAATTAATGCAACCGTTACCCCAGGCTTTCCAAAAATCCTTTCTGAGTGAGAAGGTTTGAGATTAATTACACTCCAGCTAACAATGCAGTTTATATAGATAGCATTTGGGCCTCTTTTAAATTTCAGAGGAATACTTTTGAAAGGTTAGTTAATTTTTCATATCAAGAAGGAAAATAAGAAATACCATTATCCATTATCCATGCAATGTTCTTAAGGCAGAAAGTATATAAATCCAAACACAATATTCAAATTATCTTGACAGACCCACAATAGATCTTGGGTGGAGGGACTTGGAGAGTATGATCTGGTACTAATTTCAGCAAGCTGAACTTAATTTTCTACTTTGAGAGGCAACGCATGATAGTCATTGTTTAACATCATTCCACTTAGGCTTAAAAATCTCCATAAAAGAAACCGTATGGGGAATTTACATGCTACACATTATGCCAAAATTCTACAAAGGGTGGGCTTGGACTTGGTGACCAGGAGAGTTTCCCGCTTGTCCAAAGATTATCTTTGGCCATTATCTGGACCACATGAAAAGCACTGATAACCTGGTCAGGGCACAGCCAAACAAATCATGCAGGTGTCAGCCGGCAATATAGAATCCAGAAAGGGGGGTAGAATGCCATGGGCCTATTTTCTCAAGAGACTACTGTGCCAGAAAAACAGTGAGATAGGGGAGGAGACCTACTAAAATAAGAATCAGGAGATTTAGGGTGTAAATTAGATTCTTCCACTGAGCAGATATGTGATTTCTGGGCCAAGTCACTTCTCCATTTTGAACTTTAGTCTCCTAGTTTATAAGATGAGGGAGTTGGGCTTAATTATGAGCTGCCAACTCAAATACCTATAAAAATCTAGCAGGCAGTTAATGGGGAGACCCAGACAGAATGGGGACTGTGGCTAAGTGAAGAATGCATACTCTTCCAAAGGGGCAGGTGCTATTCAACTCCAGTTTATGAATAGTATGCAGTAATGCATGTCAAGAGTAGCCAAATTTCCACTTTTTCAAGATAAGCTAGGAATTAAGGATTTTTATGTAAAATCTTCCCATTTCTAAATGTTCACAACTAATTCAATTTGTAAGCACTTTATTGCCCAGACAAGAAATATCTGCTGGTGTGATGTGGCCTGGAGATCCCATTTGTTCCGCAGGTAGTCAGATAAATATCTTTGAACTAAATAATATCTAAGTCTCCTTCCATCTTTGAAGATAAATTTGAACTAATTGCCTGATAAATGACACTTTGTTTCCTCTATGTGAGTTTCGGAATGTGTTGGAATGAACTCCCATATGCTCTGCTTGGACCTTGAAGATTTGGCTTTCTCCTCCACGCCCCTGATACTGTGTTCCTGATGTTATCCATCATCTCCTGACCACAAACTCCAAAAGCCTTGCCTTCATTCTTTACCAATTTGTAGCAGCTCAAACTGTCAACACCACCTCTCCTTGAAAGCCAGTCTCTGCTGGTTTTTCACGTTTCTAATCATCTTGTCTCAGATTCCTTTTCTGCCTCTTCTTTTCCTTCCACTTCCTAAATGTGGGTGTTCCCCGAAACGCAGTCCCCAGCCTTATGTCAGTCTCTTTAAGTTCTTACCCTGAGATCTCATCTATAAAGTCAGCTTCAAACATCCTTAGACTCATTTAAGTACATAAATAAACATCTCCCCTCCTGATCTATTTCCTAAGCCCCAAATCTCCATTTCCAATGGCCATTTGAGTTTCTACTTGGACTATCTTGCTCATTCCTTAAGCATGACATTTCCCAAATTTATTTATTATTTTCTCCAAACTTTCTCTCCCTTACATTCCTCTTCGTACTAAACATCTCCTGTCAATCCTCCAATTACCCTGAGTTAAAATCTTAGTTATCTTTGACTCCCCTCACTCACCTGCATGTTCAATGACCTATTCACAATATCAGGAACATCCTTCCTTTCTAGGGAAGGCTCCTGTACTTATGACTTCAGGGTTGGATACATCAATTTCATCCTTCTTACTTCCTCACTCCAATCCATACTAGACACTGCCACCATGTTATCACTTGTGTCACGTTACATCCTCATTTCCATTGCCCCATGGGATAACTACCACTCTCTTCATCTGGCATCCAAAGCCCAGTAACTCTTAATTCTTGGTCATCTTTCCCACCTGCTCTCTCAGTACTGAAGATTTTTATGCTCCAGTCAAACCAGTTTAATCATTATTCCCCAAAGATTATATTCTGTTTGTGCTTAGAATATCCTCGCCTATAATTTCTACCTGTTCATATCCTGCTTGCTCTTCAAGGCCCAGCTCAACCTGCATCTTCTTCAAAAAAACTTTCTAAATTACCTAGGCCAAAGTGATCTCTTCCTGTCAGAGCTCAAAGAAATATTTTTCAATACTGCTTCCTTACCATGATGCAGATCATGAAGGAATCTCAGATATTAGTTCTGAGAGATTTACTGTTTTGTCTTTAACATGCAGGTCTAAAGTTATTTTTGTATATTATGTGAAGTAGGGGCCCAATTTATTCTTTTTTGGGGATGGATACATTATTTTTCCTAGTGGTCTTGATATCTTTTTCCCATTATTGTGCAGTGCCAGCTTCATCATAAATCAAGGATGCACTGGGGTGCGGGTTGGTTTTAGGCTCTTAATTTGATTTTATCAGCCAATTTGTCAATTCTTATACCAATTCCATATAGGCTCAGCTAATATAGCTTTTATAATAAGTCTTGATATCCAGAAGAGTTTGTATTCTCACTTTTTCTCTTTCACAGTGTCATGCCTATGCTAGCCCCTTTACATTTCCATATAAATTTTAATGTCAGCTTGTCAAGTACCCATCCTCCCTCAAAAAAAGCAATTCAGTTGCGATTTTTGTTAGTATTAAATCCTTAAATTTTAGATCAATCTTTGAATTCTATTAATAGATCAATTTGTCTCTTATTTTTCTGTGTTTGTTTTCTTTCTATTTTCTTGTCTGGGCTTCATTTTGCATGCTTTGGATTTAATTTGCTTTTTTCTAGTTTATGAAGATCATATTTTTGAATGTTGATATAAAAGTTATTGCTTTTAATATAAGAATTTAGCTGGAGGGATATGGCTGGGGAAGTGAGGGCCCTCTCATGACTGAGGCCCCCAAGAGTTTCTCACTCTTGGCTAGTGTAACACCCAGCCTCCAGCAATTCATCACAATTACTAGTCAAGTTTATAAAGTTTTGGAGAAGGATGCTGTTTGGGCATATATCTAATGGAAAGAATATTTCACAAAAATTTTTAATTTAGGAGCAAGATGGTCTAATAGAACCTTCCAGTGATCATCCCTTCACAGAAACACCAAATTGAATAACTATCCACACAATACAGCACCTTCATAAGAACCAAAAAATCAGCCCTCTCAAGAAGGATGAATACAAATGAGCCCAACTATAAAGACTGGAAAAAATACCCATCTTTTCAATGCCCAGACATTGACAAATGTCCACAAGCATCAAGAACATCCAGGAAAACATGACCTCACCAAATAGACTAAATAAGGCACCAGTAACCAATCCTGGAGTGATAGAGATATGTGAACTTTTAGACAGGGAATTTAAAACAGATGTTTTGAGGAAGCCCAATGAACTTCAAAATAACATAGAAAAGGAATTCAGAATTCTGTGAGAGAGGCCAGGTGCGGTGGCTCATGCTTGTAGTCCCAGCACTCTGGGAGGCCAAGGAGGGCAGAACATTTGAGCTCAGGAGTTCGGGACCAGCCTGAGCAAGAGCGAGACCCCATCTCTACCAAAAATAGAAAAAATCAGCTGGGCATGGTGGCACATGCCTGTAGTCCCAGCTACTCAGGAGGCTGAGGCAGAAGGATCACTTGAGCCCAGGAGTCTGAGGTTGCTGTGAGCTAGGCTGATGCCACGGCACTCTAGCCGGGAGAGCAGAGTGAGACTCTGTCTCAAAAAAAAAAAAAAAAAATACCTGAAACAACAGTGCATATTTTGGTGATTGGGTTTTCGGGCATTTGAGTCCCTGGCCCTTCCGACTCTAAGCCCAGCCCTGTTGGAATCCCTCATCTGCACTGTAGCAGGGACACAGAGTTGGGTGTTGTGGGGTTGAGACAAGGGTCCGACGGCATTTTTTGGAGCATTCTGAGTATCTCATTGCCATAAACACCTGCCGGCTGTTCACCCTGCTAATTCTGCAAACCAGGGAAGGGCTGGGCCCCACCCTGGTGCTCCAGAAGGTGGTGGGGCTGGGGTGGGGGCAGCCGGGCTCTGCGACCCAGCAGGGTCTGGGGTGCACAGCAGTGGGGGGACCCCAGATCTCTGCTGGTCCCATAGACCTCCTGTTCTCCTCTGATTAGGATGAAGGGCTTGGTGTGTTGTGAGGAGTTTGCCTTGGGGGTGCTGGGGTTGAACTGCACCCCCTCAAATGACATACCTTCAGCAGCTATGAGTAGGACCTCGTTTGGAAATAGAGTCTTTGCAGATATGATGAGCATGGAATTCAGGGTGGGGTCATACTGCTGTAGGGGGTCTTCATCCCATAGGACTGGCATCCTTCTGAGAAGGGACAAGGACACAGACACGCACAGAGGGAAGCTTGCTGGTGAAGACAGAGGTGGAGTTGGAGGGATGCGGCCACCAGCCAAGAGACACCAAGGATTGCCAATTTTCAGATGTTGGAGCGAGGCAGGAAAGATTCTCCCCAGGGTCTCAGAGAGAGAGCACAGCACTGATTCAGGGGGATTAGGAGGATGCCAGCCTCCTTTCTTGTTCATTTGTCTATTCAGCCACCCGCTTATTCATTGGTCCATCCATCCACGAATCCACCCATCCACTCATCTATCCATCCATCCATCCATCCACCCATCCACCCATCTATCCATCCACCCATCTATCCATCCATCCATCCATCCACCCACCCATCCATCCATCCATCCATCCACCTACCCATCCATCCATCCATCCATCCATCCACCCACTCATCCACCCATCCATCCATCCACCCACCCATCCACCCACCCACCCACCCACCCAGAGTATAGGAAAATGGAGAGACAGCCTATTTTCATCCTGATCACCACTGCAGAGCTTATCCTGGTGCCCCAGCTACCCCCAGGGCACTGCACGTGAACCTGGGCCACAGGCCGACAGACCCCGTTTGTTCCTTCTCTACCAAGTGCAGATCCCGTCCTGCGCAGTCCACACTGCCCACTCCATCCCAGCAGCTCCAACCGGCAGGACCTGCAGTGCCCATGTCCCCACGGGGGTGGCAGGCTGCCCACTCCCGCCCAGTGCCCCGAGGGAGGAGGCGGCTCCCGCAGCCAGGCCAGCTTCCCTCCAGCACCCCGGCCCCTCGCGATGCCTCTTCCCCAGCTCTGTGTGCAGGACACCCAGGGGATTGTCCTGCTTGGAACTCAGAGCACAGACACATGCGTTTGTGTGTAAACTAGCTAAAGACATGTAGGAAAGTTGCCTCGGGACCAGAAGTTAAGAGGCACCAGCAACTTCGGTAATCAAGATAAGCAGTATCGGAATGCAATGTTTTAAAAATAAAAATTATTGCAACAGCAACAAAAAAAAAATACAATGAACACGACACCCATATTGTAAATAAAGATGGGATTCAGCAATCCTGCACCTGCAAATTCCCACTGGAGCCTGCAGAAAAGTACGTGGAAAGGGAAAATGCATGTCTCTTTATACGTGTCTCGTGTATTTGTTTTTTAGTGATTCATTTTTTTCCCAGAACATTAAAATAGTTGGGAAATGATATTAAAATATCGAAACACCGGCGTATAAAAATTCAGAGCATTCTTTTAACTTTAAATCTTTAATTTATAGAAAAATCATATATATATTTTTAATTCTTTCCTGGCTTTATTGGCAGCACGTTCAAGAAAGATATCCTCGGGCCAGGCGCAGTGGCTCACGCCTGAAATGCCAGCACTCTGGGAGGCCGAGGCGGGAGGATCGTTTGAGCTCAGGAGTTCGAGACCAACCTGAGCAAGAGTGAGACCCTGTCTCTACTAAAAATAGAAAGAAATTAGCTGGACAGCTAAAAATATATATATAGAAAAAATTAGCCGGGCATGGTGGCGCATGCCTGTAGTCCCAGCTACTCGGGTGGCTGAGGCAGGAGGATTGCTTGATCCCAGGAGTTTGAGGTTGCTGTGAGCAAGGCTGATGCCACAGCATTCTACAGCCTGGGCAACAGAGTGAGACTCTGTCTCAAAAAAAAGAAAAAAAGAAAACGAAAAATATCCTGCAACTCTCCTCTGCTTAATCTTGTTAGCAATGAACGCAATTGTCACCTTGAGCATTTTTTTCATATGTTTGTGGGCCATCACTCTGTCCTCTTTTGAGAAGTTTCTGTTCGTGTCCTTTGCCCACTTTTGATACGGCTGTTTGATTTTTTTCTTGCTGATTTTCCTGAGTTCTGTGTAGATTCTAGTTATCAGCCCTTTATCGGATGTGTAGCATGCAAATATTTTCTCAACTTGTTTGCTCAACCTCTCTAATCATCAGGGAAATGCAAATCAAAACCACAATGAGATATCACTTATCTCCAGTGAGAATGGCCTTTATCAAAAAGTCCCAAACAGCAAAAGCTGGCGTGGATGCAGAGAGATAGGGACACTCACACACGGCTGGTGGGACTGCAAACTAGTGCAACCTCTGTGGAAAGCAACATGGAGATACCTCAAAGAGATACAAGTAGATCTATCATTTGGTCCAGCAATCCCACTACTGGGCATCTACCCAAAGGAAAAAAAAAAGACATTCTATAAAAAAAGCACCTGTACTTGAATGTTTATAGCAGCATAATTTACAATTGCAAAGATGTAGAAACAACCCAAGTGCCCATCAGTCCATGAGTGGATTAATAAAATGTGGTCTATGCACACCATGGAGTTCTACTCAGCCACAAAAAACAGTGGTGATCTAGCACCTCTTGTGTTATCCTGGATGGAGCTGGAGCCCATTCTACTAAGTGAAGTATCCCAAGAATGGAAACACAAGCACCACATGGACTCACCATCAAATTGGTACTAACTGATCAACAAGTCAGTGCACATATAGTAGTAACATTCATCGGGTGTCGGGCAGCTGGGAGGGGAGGAGGGGATGGGTATATTCACACCTAATGGGTGTGGTGCTCACCGTCTGGGGGATGGACACGCTTGTAGCTCTGACTCAGGTGGGGCAACGGCAGTAGATGTAACCTAAACACTTGTACCCCTGTAATATGCTGAAATAAAAAATTTAAAAAAATTTTAAAAACTCTATAATTTATTTTTCTTTGATTTCTTATTATCTGGCTACATTGTATCAATTTGATTTGTTCTCCAGAAAGAGAGAGAAACAAAAGTAGCATAACCTGGAAAACATGAAGCTGATAAAAGATAGTTCTAAAGTAGCAAAAACAGGAAGTGAACACGTTTTCCACTTTGACCGATTAGTGATAAAGCACTTAAAGGTAGGGAGGCGCCTCCTACAGTGGATGGGATGGAGGTAAAGAAAAAAAAAAACCCAGGCATTCACTGCTCACAGCTCTGGAGGCTGGAAGTGCAAGACCCCGGCGTGGCGGAGGCTGTGTCTGGTGGGGACTCACTTCCTGGTTGACAGACGGCGCCTTCTCGCTGTGTCCTCACGTGGTGGAAGGGGCGAGGGAGCTCTGTGGGGTCCCTTTTATTATATAAGGACACTGATCCCATTCAAGAGGCTCCACCCTCAGGACCTCAACACCTCCCAAAGGCCCCACCTCCTAACACCATCACCTTGGGAGGTGGGGCTTCAACATAGGAATTTTGGTCGACTCAGGCATTCAGACCACAGCAAGGTTCAACTCCAGGAGCTGAGGTTGTTTATTAGCATCCTCATCCCCAAAACCCCACTGCCCATTTTCTCCTGTGTCCATTCTCTGTAGAATCCAAAGAAAAGATTCTTAAGAAAATAAGAGGCAGAGGGAGAAACAAGGAAACACACAGGAGGATGC
>CAUYMX010084137.1:0-44205 GCA_963573855.1 Lepilemur septentrionalis | reverse complement strand
CCCAGGAATTTGAGGTTGCAGTGAGCTGTGATGATGCCACTGAAGTCCATCCTGGACAACACTGTGAGACCATGTGTCAAAAAATGCACATTTAAAAAGATGACATTAATTGCCCAAGATAACTCTGAAAGTTCTGAAAATGAGATTAATTAGAGGAGATCTGCTCTCTAGGTTGCTAAAGAAAGACTATTAAATATACTACTGGAGATTAAAAAAACACGAAAAAATATATGTGGTTTGAACTTTACAAAAAACTGTTGTTTGGCCGGGCACGGTGGCTCACGCCTATAATCCTAGCACTCTGGGAGGCCGAGGTGGGCGAATTGCTCAAGGTCAGGAGTTCAAAACCAGCCTGAGCAAGAGCGAGACCCCGTCTCTACTATAAATAGAAAGAAATTAATTGGCCAACTAAAAATATATGTAAAAAATTAGCCGGGCATTGTGGCGCATGCCTGTAGTCCCAGCTCCTCGGGAGGCTGAGGCAGAAGGATCGCTTGAGCCTAGGAGTTTGAGGTTGCTGTGAGCTAGGCTGTCGCCAAGGCACTCACTCTAGCCTGGGCAAGAGAGTGAGACTCTGTCTCAAAGAAGAAAAAAACAAAAAACAAAAAACTGTTGTTTTTGATGATTAGATTCAGATTAAGATTCACTTTTTTTTTGCCAGTAATTTTTCAACAGTGATGTATCCTGTACATATCAGCACCTCATACCAATTTGTCTTCTTATAGTTGATGTTCATTCACTTGGTTAAGGTGCTCTCTGACAGATTTCTCCACTATAAAATTAATTACATTTTTATTTATTCTTAATATGTATCTTGGGGAGTTTTACTGACTAATGTACCTAAATTATCACATTTAATCTGGAAGTTTCTCTTTCTTCTTCATTTCTCTTTGCTTATAGCTTGCTTTGGAAAATGAAGGTTTTCATAATTGTTTATCAGTCAGATAAACTCGGATAAAACTCAGGTTCTATCACTTACTGTATGTTTGGCAAAATATTCTTTTTGGGCCAGAAGAGTTGGCATAGTTAAGTTTGTTAGAAATGAAGAAACTCAGGTCCCACTCCAGATCTCCTGAGTCAGAATCTGCATTTTGACAAGATCTCCAGTTTTCTGTAGTGCATATTAAAATTTTAGAAGTATCCCTGTCACTCCTAATGACTTTTCCGTATAAGCAACATATAAAGCTTATAATGATGTATTGTGCCCTTGACTTTTGCTAAAAGTGTAGACTCAAGTGTTCTCAGCTCTCACACACACAAGCGTAAATATATAAAATGATGGATATGTTAATAGCTTTATTGTGGTAATCATTTCAATATATATATCAAACCAATGTTATAATTTATAAGTATACACAATTTTTATTTACCAAGTATATGTCAATAAAACTGGAAAAAATAAATAAAAATTTAAAAAAGCTTATTGTGTATGATGTATATAGACCACTCAAAAATGTATATGCCTGTGTTGATGCCCTTAATTTTATACTTTATCATACAGAAAAGTACAGTTTCTATACTTGTTTTGTGGATCGTTTTACCATCCTCTGTCCTTCAAGTTAGATGATACATTAGACAGTATTATGGTGTTAATTATTAGATAATTATAGTCATTCATGCATGTCAGATCCAGTTCTCTTCACTCTCCCATTTCATATTTAGTCAAATGAATAATATTATCCATGGCTACTTGATAAATATGCATTTTTTCTCAGGGCCTGTTGACATTCAGTGATATGGTCACACAATTCTCTCTGGAGGAGTGGGCATGCCTGGACCCTGCTCAACAGAATTTGCATAGAGATGTGATGTTAGAGAACTACAGAAACCTGGTCATCCTGGGTGGGCACAACTTCCTTTTAGGATTCCTAATTTTTTCCTTTCCTACAAAAGTTTTCATTTCCTTTCTTTGTGGAAGGTTTTGGGAGTTTCTGCTTTGCGTGAATGAGTTTTGGATCCCTGCTTTCAAGGAAATCTTGGGGGTTTGTTGCTATAGAACAGAAAATCTTCAAGATGTTTCATCTTGACATGAAACTTCCCCTTTCTTGAACTGATCTGTATGCTTCACTCTAGATTAATGACAATTCTGGAAATTCAGTGGCATAAAACTTTATTGCCCAGACCTTAAAATCAAATTTTACCGCCAATTTTTGATTCAATATTACTGGATATTGGAGCTAAGGACCTATACATTTAAAATGCCTCCTAAACATTCTAATGGTTCTGTCAAGAAGCAGTATTTTGAGTTTAATTTTCTAGAAACCTCTATAATGTTTTCTCTTCTCTGCTGAGTACAGTACTAGGTTGGTAACTGGAGAATTCTAGCAAGAGTTATATTACTTTTTTTTCCAATAAAACAGGTCTTGCTGCATTTAAGCCAGACCTTACTGTTTGTTTCAAGCAAAGGCAAGAGCCCTGGAATGTGAAGAGACGTGAGACAGTAGCCAAACACTCGGGTAGGTGGGAGTGAATGAAGCAGTGACACAGATGAGAGGCCCAAAGGTCTAGGAGGAAGCCAGACCTTAAAATATGGTTTGGGAAGCTCTGTTCTAGTGGAAACGGTTTCTCAGAAGCCTGGGTTTCTTTCTTTTGCTCTCACATAGGGGCGTCTTCTGTCCTGTGCTCTAAAATTCTCTAAGGGATCACTTTCCTCCAGTGATCTTTCTTCAAGGTTACAGGGAGAGCCAAATTTCTCTTCATGGCTTGTAAGGGATTGCATCGTCTGAGTTCTCTTCCTTTGCTATTGGGGACGTGAAAATATCTGTGCATACTTTTGAGAAACTCTATTTGGAACCATATTTTATGTTCCCTTTTTGCTTCATGTCTGAAATGTGTCAACAGTGGTGATAGTGATATTTGCTTCAGAAATCCAAGGAACACCAGACAAAGATGTACATTTTCTGCTTTATTATTTCCTGTCACATGGAGGTTTCCATGGTTATTTTGCAGAAATTTATACTCAGTAATTTTATCAGAACACTATGACTCTTTCTAAATATTAAAAGAAACTAATGTTATTTTACTTCAAAATTTTTTAGTGTGCACTGAGGTTAATAATTTAAGTTCTATGCTTTCGTATTCTTCAACTGTGTTATAGTTTAGTATACCTACTCACTTCTAGATTTCTTAAACATGCTATGTTATTAGGACTTATAGTACATTGCTGAGCATATATAACACTTCCACTTGTGACCTTATATTTTTAATAACCCATTTCATAAGTTCTTTTTTTTAGTGTGAAGGTTACCTTGACTGTGTCATTCACATATTTATAAGCATGTGTGTGTGTGTTTGTGAGACAGAGAGACAGAGAGAAAGAGAGAGCTGTCTGGAAAGTGTCCAGCCATGTAACCATTGTTATATTAACAATGGCTGAATACTTTCCAGATGGCCTATGTATAAATACTGTTACATATTGATTTGTAGAAATACATATTTATATATAGTGTAATGATTTGATATGTATAAATTGTGAAATGAATAATACAATCAAATTGATGAACACATCTATCATCTCACATAGTTAGCCTTTTATTTTGCAGTGAGAAAACTTAAGGTCTGTCTTAGCAAGTTTTATAGAACAAAATAATATTATTATCTATGATCATGATGCTATATATTAAAGCCTCAAAACATTCATCATATATCTGAGAGTTTGTACCCTTTGGACAGTATTTCCCATTTTTCCCATCTCCAGGCTTTGGCAACAATGTTTGTACTCTCTGCTGCTATGAGTTCAACCTTTTTAGAGTCTTCATACAAGTGAGAACATGAAGTATTTGCCTTTCGATGCCTGGTTTATCTCACGTAGCATAATGTCCTCCAGGTCTATCATGTTGTATAAGTGGCAGGATTTTATTTTATATTTTATGGCTGAATAATATTCCCTTGTGTATATACCATATTTCCTTTATCCATTCAGCGTTCACAAACATTTAGGTTGTTTTCATATCATGGTAATTGTGAATAATACTGCAGTGATGGGGGAGTGCAGGTATTTCTTTGAGATTATGATTCTATTTTCTTTAGTTATATACAGAGATGGAGGATTGTTGGATTTTATGATTGTTCTCTTTTTCTAAATTTTTTTTTTTTTTTTGAGACAGAGTCTCGCTCTGTTGCCCAGGCTAGAGTGAGTGCCATGGTGTCAGCCTAGCTCACAGCAACCTCAAACTCCTGGGCTCAAGCAATCCTTCTGCCTCAGCCTCCCGAGTAGCTGGGACTACAGGTGTGTGCCACCATGCCCGGCTAATTTTTCTATATATTTTTAGTCTCTTTTTCTAAATTTTTTAAAGAAAGTTCATACTGGCTTTTATAATGACTCTGCCAATTTACAACTCAACCACAGGGTACTGTAATTCTTTTTCTTCATACCCTTGTCAACATTTGTTATCTTTTTTCTTTTTGATATTAATTATCTTAAGAGATGTGAGGTGATATCTCATCATTGTTTTAATTTACGTTGCCTGATGATTAGTGATGTTGAGCACCATTTTATATAAGTATTGGCCATTGTGTGTATTGTTTGGAGAAAACGTCTATTTAGTCTTCTCTCTATTTTTAAATTTGGTTATTATTATCATTATTTTTGCCTTTAATTTGTATAAATTTCTTATATATTGTAAATATTAAGCTTTTGTGAGATATGTGGTTTGCAAATGTTTTCTTCTGTGCTGTAATTTCCTTATTTTATTGTTTTCTTTATTGTGTAGAAGCTTTCTGGTTTGATGCAGTCTGACTTATTTATATTTGCTTTTGTTGCTGTCCTTTTGTGTCACATCCAAAAAATCATTACCAAGACCAATATCAGGAAGATATTTCATATGTGTTTGTTTACGATTTTAGAGATTCGTGTGTTTAGTTTTTCTTCATTTTTAGTTAATTTTTAGGTATGATGGGAGAAAAATGGTCTAATTTTACTCTTGTGCTGGTAGTATCCAGTTTTTCTAGCATCAAGTATTAAAGAAATACTATTTTCTGTGTTGGGCATTCTTGGTGCCCCCATCAAAGATTAGTTGACTTTATATGCCTGGGTTTATTTCTAGGCTTTCTCTTCACTTCCATTGGTTTTTGTGTCAGTTTGTAAAGCACTTAGCATCCTGTATTTATTATGATATTATTGAAAAATAATTTTACATCTGAAAGCATGATTTCTCAAGCTTTGTCCTTCTTCCTCAACCTTGCTTTAACTACTCAAAATCTCTTGTATGTTCATATAAATGTTGGATTGTTTTTCTATTGCAAATTACATTGGAATTTTTATAGAAATCACATTAAGTATATAGGTTGATTTGGACAATATGGTGCTCTAATAATATTAATTCTTCCAATACATAAAAATGGTATGTTTTTATGTTTGTCTCTTTTTCATTAATATCGTATTTTTTCCAGCATAAAGATCTTTCATCTTTTTGGTTATGTGCCTAAGATATTTATTATTTTGATGATAGTATAGATGAGATTGTTTTCTTTGTTTTTTATCAGATTGTTGTTAGGGTGTGGAAGCACAACTCATATTTCTGGATAATTTCTTATTCTGCTAATTTACCGAGGTCATTTATTTAAACAGTTTGTTTGTGTAACATGAACATTTTTCTGTACATAAGATTGTGTCATCTGTGGTGACTTTTTTACTTCTTTTCAATTTGGTTATTGATTTATTTTCCTCCCAAATTGTTCTGCATAGACTTTTCCATATTATGGTAAAATAGAAGCATTGACAGTAGCAGACTATAACTTTGCATTAGTATCTGCTATTTTTATGAACTGGTTTCAGCAGGTAAAGATCTTTTCTTGTTGGTTCCCCAAGCTGATGGGACCCCTTCTGTGTTTGCAGTGGAGAGGAGTTGTAGCTTGGTCACAAGGCTGCTGCAGGTCTGTAGTGGGGTCTAGCTTTAGTGAGCTTGTTACCAGGGGCTTGGGTGGTTGTGAATCCTTTCTAATTTGGGAGCAGACTGAATTGCCTTCATGACTTTGATCTGTAAGGCAGGTACTGGCCTTTGGGTCTGCATAGGGTGGGCCTGATATCAGGTGTGTGGAAGAGTGTGACTCCCACTGAGTATGTGGAAGGGTTTCCCCAGCTCTAGCCCAGGTGACAGAGTGAGACTAAATCTAAAAAAAAAAAAAAAAAAAAAATAGGGCATTATGACACATTTGGGAGCCATGGAGAGTGTTGTGAATCCCTGCTAAACCCCAAAACCAAGATAGGTCAATTTGAGAAAGCAGGCCCTGTGTGGGTCTCTAGAGGGGCAAGGCTAGCCAAAGGCTGTGGCTAAGAGGGCTGATACTGAGTCACAGAACTGTTTCAGAGACCACAGTAAGGACTAAAGTCTGCAGGCCTGCCTTTATGTCCATCAATGGGCATCTCACCTCAGGTCTCTGGATGGGCAGGACCACTCCCATACTGTGGCTGGGAGGAGTTAGAGACATTTAGAGAGTAGCTTCAGAATTCTCAGTGGGACCACATTTGGTGTGCCAATTCCTGGTCTGTAGCCAAGAACAGGGGTCCTCAAGTTTGCCACCTAGGTAAGGGCCTGTTTTCTCAAATTGACCTATCTTGGTTTTAATGTTTAGCAGGGATTCACAGCACTCTCCATGGCTCTCAAATGTGTCATAATGCCCTTTTTTTTTGAGATTTAGTCTCACTCTGTCACTAAAGTGCTGTGGTCTAGAGTGCTGTGGCATCAACCTACCTCACAGTAACCTCAAACTCCTAGGCTCAAGTGATTCTCCTGCCTCAGAATCCTGAGTAGCTGGGATTACAGGCCCAGGCTGCCACACCTGGCTAATTTTTCCCTTCTTAGTAGAGAAGAAGGGGTCTTGCTATTGCTCAGGCTGGTCTCGAACTTTTGACCTCAAGTGATCTTACCGCCTTTGGCTCCCAGAGTTCTAGGATTACAGACATAAGCCACCACACCAAGCCCATAATGCACTTTTGTCAGTGGATGTCTGCCAGATTATAGATGCTGGGAGCAGATATACAAGTGAGGGATTTTCTGTTGTTCCATCTTGCTGATGTCACTGTTTCTATACGTTTTCACTTTCTGAATTGTTTTGTTTCAAATTTGTAATATAGATTCAAACATTCAAAAACTATGCTTGAATTTATATGTTATAGAAGAAGTAAGTTAGATAATTAGTAGGTACCCTGTATTTATTAAAATGACCACTTGTCAGTTTGAGTTTACTGAAGGTATAAAGGAATCACTAGGATTTTCATCCACTTTCCTAAACCTGTATCTAAATGATAATATGATTTACTCCCTACTATTCATTTTTTGTATTATTGATACTCTTTACATTTAACAAAATTCATATTTTTTCATTTATAAAAATAAGTGATGCCTTTTAAGAATCAAAAAAGAAACTTTATATTTACTGTCTTTTAAATGCTTATTCAATGAAAATGTTTTCATTAGAGTCTTTTATTAATAATTGCAATGCATTTTCAATAAAATTTTACCTCCATACACAACATTCCAGTGATTGAAAATTTCTGCTCCCCATGGGTGCAGTCACAGTTGAACATTGTAGTTATTTAGAAGAAATTTTTTTTAATGGTACATCAATATTGCTTTTAAAATTTTTTGGATAAATGTTTTCTTTTATTCTTGTTTTGCAATACTGTGTTACTGTGTTTCTTTTTGGGGTAGGTTATTTAAACATTAGTTTATTGTGGTTTTGTTTTACCTGTTTATTATAATTTTCAATAAAAATTTGCAACTTTGAATATACACTTTATGTCAATGTGGGGTTTAATTAAAATATGAATCAGGCATAGATCTATCACAATTAATCTATATATGTGTTTGGTGATCTCTATAAATATATCTCCAAGTTTGTTCATGGCTTATCTCGTATATTTCTTCTTTTGGCTTATTGACAATGTTGTTTTCTCTTATCTAGGTGAATACTCCTGAAAATACTCTTAATTTTATTAAGTGTTTGATGAATATGTGTTTTCTTTGTGTGAGAAAAATGTGATTTTAAGGTATTTTTTGGAAAGGTTTGTAATTATATCTCCTTTAATTATCATTTTAAAAAATTAATTGTGATAAAAACCCATAACCTAAAAATTTACCATCTTAAATATTTTTAATTGTAAAGTTCATTAGTGTTAAGTATATTCACATCGTTATGCAAAAAAACCTCTAGATTTTTTCACATCTTGCAGAACTAAAATGTAATACCCATTAGAAAACAAATGCCCATTTCACCCTCTTTCCAGCCCTGGGCAAAAACACCATCCCAACACCATTCTACTTTCTGTTTTTATGAGTTTTGCTCCTTAAGATATCTCATGTAAGTGGAATCATACATTATGTGTCACTTTCTTACTGACTTATTTCAGTTGGCATAATATTCTCAAGGTTTGTTCTTATCATAGCCTGTGACTAGATTTTCTTTTTTATGGCTGAATAGTATTCCACTGTATGCATATGCCATATTTTCTTTAACTATACATCAGTTGAGGGACATCTGTGTGGCCTCTCTCTTTTGCCTTTTATAAATAATGCCACAATGAACACAGGTGTACAAATACCAATTTCAGGTCTTGTGTTGCATACTTTGGATACATACTCAAAAAATGGGAATGCTGGGTCATAAGATAATTTTATTTTCAGTGTTTTGAGGAACTTCCATACTGATGTTCGTAGTAGCTGCATCATTTTCCCCCTCAAAGCTACCAATTTCTCTACATTCTCAACAGCTTTATTTTTTTGTTTGTTTGTTTTATTGTAGACATTATAATATGTGTGAGATATTATCTTACTGTGACACTTTTCATTTTTCTAAAGGTTAGTAATTTTGAGCATCCTTTCAGATTCTTGTTGCCCATTTTTATGTTTTATTTGGAGAAATGTGAGTCCAATCCTTTGTCTGTTTTTTAATCAAGTGATTTACTTTCTGTTGTTTTTGAGTTTTAAGAGTTGTTTATATATTCTGAATACTAACTCATTAAAATGTGATTTGAAAATATTTTCACCCATTTCACAAAGGGCATTTTCACTCCACTAAATGTTTCATTTGATGTGCAGACATTCTAGAATTTGATGTAGTCCCAGTTTTATGTTAATTTCTTTGTTGCTTTATGCACTTGATGCCAAATTCAAGAAAACAATGCAAAGACCAATATCATGATCTTTCCCCCATATCCTCTTCTAAGATTTTTATTGTTATATTTCCTATATTTAAGTATTTAATCCATTTAAGACATTTTTATATGGTACATGGGAAGGGTTCAACTTTTTTCCATGTAGATATCTAGTTTTCAATACCATTTCTTGAACTTGCTCTCCTTTCCCACTGTGGGGTCATGGCAATCTTGTGAGAGATAATTTGATTATATACACAGGGTTTATTTTTGGGCTGTCTATTCTTTTCCATTGTCTGTTTATCTGTCTTTGTTCCACTACCACATTATTTTTATTTCTGTGGATTTGTTTTGAAATTAGAAAGTACAGTTCCTCTTTGCTCTTTTCTTAATGAGTGTTTGGCTTTTCAGAGTCCTTGAAAAATTTTTTAGAAGTGTTTTTTTATATTTCTGTAAAAAAGAAGTGCCACTGAGAAATTTTGAGGAATGTAAGGTAAAATTTATTATGTTCATTTTTTTGCATTTCTTGTCTTTGGTGACATCCCTGGCTTGAGATTCTTTGGTATGTCCTTAACTACCACACAACTTCAACCACTTTGTGGGGTTTTCCCTCTCTGTCAATTTTACGGAGGCCTACCAGTTCCTCCAGTTTCTTGTTGTCGTTATCCTTAATTAGATTGATTTGTTGTTCAGCACGAAGGAATTTCACTAACTTTACATACATAGGTTCAATATAGTTGCATACAAACACACAAATATAGGCTTGCCACTTGTCTAAGGCTTTAACAGGTTTTGAATTCCACATGCAAGCAAAGCCATCATGAGTAAGAAGATTATTTTGTTCTTCTTGTTCATGTTCTTTTAAGATTTAAGCTAATTGTTTGAGATTTTTCCTTTTGTTCTTAATGTAGGAATATATCACTCTAAACTTTTGTCTTAGAACTGCTTTTGTTGTATTCCAGAATTTCTGGTTTGTTGTGTATCCAATTTCATGTGTCTCAAGGTACTTAATTATTTTCCTTTTGTTTTCTTCTTGACCCATTAGTTGTTTGGGGACATGTTGCTTAATATCCACACATATATATGAGTTTTCCAAATTCTTTCTTGCTATTATTTTTCCATTTCATACCATGTGATCAGAAAAAACTTGATATAATTTTGATTTTATTAAATTTGAAAAGACTTTTTTTGGGGTCCAATATGTGATCTATCCTGGGGAATTTTCCACATGTGTTGAGAGGATTTTGTATTCTCGTACTCTTGGAGGGAATGTTACATGTATGCCTGTTAGGTTTATTTGGTGTTAATATCTTATTGTAGTTCTGCCTATTTCTCCCTGTAGTTCTGTTAATGTTCCCTTTATATACTTAGATCATGCAGTGTTGGGTGCATATATATTTTTCATTGTTAATATCCTTCTGACAAATTAACCTCTATATTATTATATAGTAAACACTTTTGACTCTTGTTACAGATTTTGCTTGGAAGTCTACTTTATCTAATATAAGTATAATCACTCCTGCACTCTTTTGTTTATCATTTTCATAGAATATTCTTTTCTATCCTTTTACTTTTACCCTGTATTTGTCCTTAAAACAAAAGTGAGACTCTTGTAAGCAGCAACAATAGTTGGATTTTTTGTCCATTCATTCTGTGTTTATTTTATTTAATTTTCTGCTGCTATAACAGAATAAAAAAGACTGAGTAAATTATAAAGAATAGAAATTTATTTGGCTCATGATTCTGGAGGCTGGGAAGGCCAAGAACATGGCATTGGCATCTGGTGAATGTCTGTTTGTTGTGACATAACATGGATGAAGACATATGAGGGAGACAGTGTTATGCCAGTGAGACCTCCCTCTTATAATAAAACCACTATCATGGTAATGAACCCACTTCCATGATAAGGACATCGGTCCATTTTTGAGGACACAGCCCTCACGGTCTGATCTCTCCCTATAGGTCCTGCCCCTTTATTCCTTAACAATGGCAATTAAATTCTAACAAATTTTGAAAGCAACATATAGTCAATGGCAGTGTCTTTTTGTTGAATAATTTAATCTGTCTATATGTAATTATTGATAGGCAAGGACTCAGCATTGTGATTTTGTTGTTTTGTGTCATTTTATGGTTTATTTCTTCTTGTTATGTACTGCCTTCTGTTTTCTTGACTTTTGCTTTTGTTGTAATATGCTTTGATTACTTTTATTTTGTGTTATCTACTACAGTTTATTTTTCCTAGTGGTTATTATGAGACTTTTACTTTAAAAAATCTTACAACAGTCTACTTTAAGGTAACAATTTAACTTCTATGTATTAAAAAAATCAATAACTTTCTTGCTGTTGACATATTTTATACTTTTCAACTTTTTATGTTGTATATCCATTAACAAATTGTTGTAACAGTACTCATTTTAATACTTTTGTAGCTTTTGTGTGAGTTGAAAGTGACTTATGTACCACCATTATAGTATTGGAATATTGTCAATTTCACTATATATTTAGTATTTCCAGTGAGATTTATACCTTTATGTTTTTATATCATCAGTTATTGTTCCATCATTTTAACCTGAAGAATTCCCTTTAGCATTTTTGTGTAAGACAGGTCTAGTGGTGATGAATTTCCTCAAGTTCCAATATTGTTTCAAGATTCACATTCAGGTCAAAGTTGGTTGTCCTACATCCAGGGTCACAGATTTATGCTTCTTCCTGAATATCCCTGTGTGGATGGGATTTTATTCCAGACCATGGATGAGAGGTGAGAAATGTGGGTGCGGGGTTGTTTCAGGGGCCATAGATAAAACCAAGGTCATCAGGCCTCTCACCTCAGACACAGGTGGCTATGAAAATTCCTGGCTCTCTTATCAGATGATGCAAATGACAAAACCAAAACAACATGTACTGTAGCTAGGTCTACAGCAGGATGTCGCCACTTTTTGTTCTGCAGATGGAACTTTGTTCAGCAAGCCTGTCTTATGGGCAAGGTCCTATTGTCTCGATATGGTCTTACTTGGTCTTGTGCTCCACCAGGGAATCACAAACTCAGACGTAGATCCTGAACCTCCAAGAAAAGCAGTTTTGTTTGGGCATGACTGTCACATTACACTACGAAAGATATAAGAGGGTACCTCCTAGTCTGTCATCTTGCTTGTGTTCCTCTCCAATATATTTTATTTTTTGAAATGTTGTATATAAATACAAATTTGTCATTGGTATTTTGATAGGAATTGCATTAAATCTGCAGATTGCTTTGGGTAGCATTGCCATTTTAACAATGTTTTTTCTAGTCTATGAACACAAGGTATTTTTCCATTTATTCATATTTATTTCAATTTTTTACTAATGTTTTATAGTTTTTAGAGATCTTTTACCTTTTTAGTTAAGTTTATTCCCAGGTATCTTAATTCTTAATTCTTTTTAGCCATTATAGAGGCAGAAGAGACGTTTGACACAATGCAAAATTTCTTTATGATAAACACTCTCAGGAAATTAGGTACAGAACGTATATACCTTAACAAAATAAAGGTGATGTATGACAAATCACTGCTAACATTATACTAAACAGGGAAAGCTGGAAGTTTTTCCTCTACAGTCTGGAACAAGATAAAGAAAACCACTTTAATCACTTCTATTTAATATAGTACTGGAAACTCTAGCCAAAGCAATTAGGAAGAGAAAGAATGAAAAGGCATCCAAATTTGAAAATAGGAAGTCAAGTTGTCTGTATTTGTAGACAAAATAATCTTATATAAAAAACCTTAAAGACTATATTAAGAAAATGATACAACTAATAAATTCCATAGAGGTGCAGAATTCAAAACCAATATACAAAAATTAGTATCATTTATGTAAGCTAGTAGTAGCCTATCTGAAATTTTAAAATTCCATTTACAATAGCTCCCCAAAAAACTAAGATCCTTTTGAGTTCATGGTCACATATGGTGCAAGATCAGGTCCAACTTCATATTTCCATGTAGATTTCCAGTATTCCTAACCCTATTTGTTGAAGATACTGCCTTTCTTTATTGTGAGGGCTAGGAATCCTTGTTGAAGATAAGCTGACTATATACATGAGGGTTTATTTTTATTCTGTCTAATCTGTTTAATCATTGTCAGCCTTTCTGAAAGTACCACACTCTTTTTTGATTCTGTTGCTCTGTCATAAGTTTTGGAATCACAGTGTGGTACTTCAAACTTTGTCTTTCTCTTCTAACGCTGTTTGACTACTTGTGGTCCCTGGAGAGTCCATTGGAACTTTAGAGTATTTTAATATTTATGAAAATTTTTCCACTAATATTTATACCAGTATTGATTCTGAAGATCACTATAAGTAGTATTGACATCTTAACAATGTTAAGTCTTTTAACTCCTGAACCAGAGTGCGTTCAAGAGTTTTTGTTTAATTTCCACCTATTTGTGGACATGGCAGTTTTTTTTCTGTTTTAAACTTTATGTTTTATTCTATGATAGCCATAAATGATACTTCATGTGATTTCCATCCATTTATATTTCTTACGGCTTGTTTTGTGACATAACAAGTTGTCTATTTGGGGTAATGTACCATGTGTGATTAAGAGTATTGTGTATTCTTCTCTTGTTGGGTGGACAGTTCTGTATATGACTGTTAGGTCTAATTGTGTAGTACTGCTGTTTAAGTTCTCTATTTTCTTACTGATCTTCTTTCTGTTTTTTTCTTTGCATTATTTAATATGGGATATTGAAGTCTCCCACTATTACTGTGATGCCGTCTAATTCTAGCTTTACTTTTGTAAATTGTTGCTTTATACATTTTGGTTGCTGATGTTGGGTGCATATATCTTAATATACTTATGTTAGCTTTCTAGTCATTGGACCCCTTTGTCATTCATTATTCAATGCTCTTTCTTGTAATTTGTGACAGTTTTTTATAATGAGGTCTCAAAATGTTACTCAGGTTAGAGTGCAGTGGTATAATCACAGCTAACTCCAATTTCCAATTGCTGGGTCTAGCAATCCTCCTACCTCAGCCTCCTGAGTAGCTGGGACTATAGGCATGTGCCACTATAAATGGGTTTCTAAAGTTTTTGTAGAGATGTGGTCTCACTATGTTGTCCAGGCTTATCTCAAACTTTTGGCTCCAAATGATCCTCCCACCTCAGCCTCCCAAAGCACTAGAATTGCAGATATGAGCCGCTGTGCATGGCCTTGTGACAATTTTTGCTGTAAAATGTATTTTGTTTGTGACAGTATTTGATATCACTGTCAATAATTTTTTTCTATGCTTTCATTTTCAGCTCATGTGTTTTTAGAATTAAAGTCATATTTTTTTTATAAATCATAGAATTAGATCTAGTTTCTTGAATTTGTTCAGCTAAACCATGTTTCTTGATAGATTTAATTTATATGTAAAGTTGTTACTGAAAGGGAATGACTCACTCGTGCATGTTTGTTTGTTTTGTAGGTCTTGTAGCTTGTAGTCGTTTCCATTTTCCTCTCACAGTTTTTTGTGTTTTATGGATTTTTGTAGTGATATATTTTAATTAATCTTTCATTTCTTTTGAGTATCTACTTACCATAAGTATATTCATTGTGGTTACCTGAGATATTATATAAAACATCTTAAAGTTATAACAATCTATTCTAAGCTGATAACTACCATTGTATGCAAAATCCCTGCCCCTTTACATCCCCATTGTACTTTATTGATGGTTGATGTCTCAAATAATATCTTCTTGCATTGTGTATCCAATAACACAAGTTTATAGTTATATATATATATATATATATTTTTTTTTTTTTTTGGAGACTGAGTCTTGCTCTGTTGCCCGGGCTAGAGTGCCGCGGCATCAGCCTTGCTCACAGCAACCTCAAACTCCTGGGCTTAAGCAATCCTCCTGCCTCAGCCTCCCGAGTAGCTGGGACTACAGGCATGTGCCACCGTGCTCGGCTAATGTTTTCTATATATTTTTAGTTGTCCAGCTAACTTCTTTCTTTCTATTTTTTTTACTGGAGACAGGGTCTTGCTCTCCTGACCTTGAGCTATCCTCCCACCTCAGCACTCCGAGAGTGTTAGGATTACAGGTGTAAGCCACCATACCCAGCCAAGTATATGGTTTATAACACACACAAAAGAATATGATATATATGGATATGAGTATATAGCCATATATGATCATCAGTTAATTTTTACTCATTTCTTATTCCTTAGATTTTCCTTGTTTTAGCTTTGTAGCATAAATATATGTGTCCACATCTGTCTATCAACATTGGATATTTGTCAAGCATTTCTTATATTTACATCATTAGAGGTCCTTTAAAAATCTTGATTATTTACCTCTTTTTGGAAAATCAGCTGATCCCATTTTTATCATTTTTATTATTTTGTAATATTTGCTGTTATTAAAGTGAACTTTTCTTACATTTTAAGTAATATTCTATAATCTTATTTTCATATCTCCCACGCTAATACTCACTTCATATTATAGTACACTAATTTTAAACATAAGTATTTTTGCTTGTTTTTCACACTGAAACATAGATTGTTTTCAAAGCAATTTATATAGAAGTCCCTTGAGATTTATAGACATGGAAAACACAGGATAGTCAAACAATGAGTGAGAATTTCAGTTCCTCAATTACAGTCCTGTACCACTTCCCACATGTGATTTGGAGAATTGCCAGTGGATTTCACCCAGAATCTGAGGTTGGTTTCCCTGCAGATTGGGGTCTTCACTCTCCCAGTATCCTCAGTTCTCTCTGGCCATCTCAGCCTCCTTACAGCTGCTTCAGCTCCAGCTCAGAATTAATCATCTCTTTCACCTGCACTAGTGCATGGGTCGGGTCTGGGACTGTCACATCTGGGCATAGTGTTGGGATGACTGAACAGTAGGTCTTTATCTCATATTCATGTTTTCATACAGAACAGACTGTGCAAAGGGACAGAAGGGAGTTGTGTGAAGACTCTATGTTTGTAGAAATCAAACCCTGAGAAATAAAGAAACTGAGCATAAGGAACACTGCTGACAAGTCATTTGCACGCTGCCTTTATGAGTGTTGCAGGGATGTGTTGAAGACAAAGATCCATTTTAGACAAAATCAGCTTTATACTTGTAAAATATAACTTTATTTCTAGATTTATTTCTAGTTCTGCCCTCTCAAAATGCAACAGTCACATGGTTGCCATGGTGATTATGCCAAATGCACTGTGATCATATGAACCTGGTGACCTGTGTTATTTCCCTTTCAGTTACAAAATGAGCCTGATGTTCTTAGCCATCAGAATCTGACCTACGCCTACCTCTTTAGCCTCAACTCTGGTCCCTGTTTCAAGGCAATCACTCAAGGTTGCACATCATAGAAAGGCAAAACATGTTTTAATTAAGCAAGGAATTATAACCCCCTAAGGTAAGGCACTGTAGTTCTTATTTAGGTTACTGTCTGTTCAGGCTCATGAGGCCTCAGACTATCAGGGCATAGAGTCCATTACCAGTGAATATACACTGAATAATAAAATAATAAATACAGGCCGGGCGCGGTGGCTCACGCCTGTAATACTAGCACTCTGGGAGGCCGAGGTGGGTGGATTGCTCAAGGTCAGGAGTTCGAGGCCAGCCTGAGCAAGAGCGAGACCCCATCTCTACTAATAATAGAAAGAAATTAATTGGCCAACTAAATATATATTGAAAAAAATTAGCCGGGCACGGTGGCACATGCCTGTAGGCCCAGCTACTCGGGAGGCTGAGGCAGAAGGATCGCTTGAGCCCAGGAGTTTGAGGTTGCTGTGAGCCAGGCTGATGCTACAGCACTCTAGCCCAGGCAACACAGTGAGACTCTGTCTCAAATAATAATCATAATCATAATCATAATCATAATCATAATCATAATAAATACAAGTTAAGAGTGTATCTGGCTTCAGGTATAATTGTACTCAGGACTGTAGTATTATACCCAGTGGTCAAGGAGGGATGGCAATGTGTAATCTGACCTCCACTGGAATCACACATCAATGCTTTAAATATTGGAAGAGAATTAAAGTAACAGTGAAATAAGTAAATAAATTAGAAGAAAATAAAGAAGTAGTAGATTAGGTTAAGAATGAATTTAACCTGGTTTTAAAACAGAGAGTTAAAGACATACAAATATGGAAAATACTGAAGAACAATTAGTATTGGTAGGGCAGCACTAACCTAGCTCTGAAGTGACTTCCACTTAAAAGTGTGATAGAAAAGAAATATTTTTAAAAATCATAATTATTTTCTTAGTTAAGTTTTTAGCTATAGAGAACTGACAAAAAGAGCGGCTCCTACTCAGTAAACAACAACAAAAATGCAGGACAAACTGCAAGTGGATAATTTTTTTTCAGACAATTAACCTGTTATCTAGGGACAAAGGAATCTACAGGACCCTTTGCACCCTATCATGTAAACTGGTAAAACTAAACGGGTAGAATCCTGAGAATGCTTCCGCCATGGTGCTGCCCAGGAGGGACCAGGGCTACAGTCTGGAGACAGCGCTGTCCCAGCTCCCCCGCAGAACGCGAGGCCCCATCTGCAGAGAAAGAGCGTCAGAGCTGGAGCCAGAGGACGGTGGGGACACTCACTGCAGCTGAGGGCGGGGCCGCTGGGCCACCGCCCCAGCGTCTGCGCACACCCCTCCCATAAAGAGTTAAAGACAGAGCCATCTCACCAGGGCGCGGTGCGCTGGCTGTGGGAAGCCACTGCATTTGTCGTCGGGGACCCCGCAACTGGCGCTGACGGCTGACCGCAGCCCCCCCACTCTCCCTGCAGCCCGCTGTCCCGCCCGCGAGGGGCGCGCGACCGCCGCCGCTTCCGTCCCGGGGCTGGGCTGTCCACTCCGTGGGAAGCCCTCGGCCTCGGCCCTCCCTGAGGGCACCACGGAGGAGGGCGCGGGGTTCCCGCTCAGCCTCTAGCCCGGCCTTTTGTCACAGTGAGGGTTCCGGGGATCGTTTCTGTCCTCCTCTTCCGTTCCATCTTCGCCGGACAGCTCTGATTCTGCCACCAATGGGAATCCCAAGAACAGTGATTTCTCAAATCAAAGTCATCCTGAAGAATGATTGAATAGACTGTTCTGTGGAAACAAGTTGCATGCACCTGGTATGACAAAGTGTCATAGTGGTGCGACAAAATTTAGTGGCATGGTCCTACTGTGTAAAGTCTGTGTGGATGTGGCGTCAGGACTCCACTAAGCAGTTCACGCTTGCTAAGGCTTTGAGGGTTTCTTCCGAGAAGTATTTGACAAAATATCAGTACAAGAAGTGTCTGAACAATGAAAACTGTTCTATAATGAGAATGAATAAGAGCAAATGTCAATAACGTTGCTTCAAAAAATGTTTTCCAGTTGAAATGTTGAGAGATGCTGTTCAATTTGGTCACATTCCTAAGCGTGACCGAGGATGCTGATTCGAATGCAAAGTGCTGTGAAGACTGCGATGAACAGCGTGTCCCCACAGACCAGCCGGCTCTGTGGCACTTAACCAGGAGAAGTGATGCTGAATCACAGCCACACAGAATGTTACATCTTTTCATCTGCCAAAACCAAAAACCATTTGGATCTCCCTGTAGTATAAATGTCATGCACAATCACAAGTATATGAGGCTTTCACAATTAATCCTTTGTGGTTGAAGTTCTGTTTAGTGATGTAAATCTTGTTACCACCACAAGACTATTCAGTCTGGCAATTGGAGACTTAGGGAATTAGGAGATTTCCACGTATTTTATTCTGCCTCTGTTAAAGTATATGATCCTGGACAGGTTGCTTGGTTGTAGAAAATAAGAATTGATAATGTCCGCAATGCCCCACCTCACAGAGATACTAAAAAAAAGTCTATAAAACATATTTACCTCTTAGACCTCTCGGAAGGTATGCACTATGTAAATAAGGTAAACTCTTGTTATAATTATTCATAACATTCTTTTCATATTTCTAAGCATTTCTGGAAAATCATTTCACAGTCCACATCAGCCATATTATTTGAGGTTTCTGTATATGTGTGGGGTTTCCTATTGATACATATTCAAAGTTTATGGGTACTTCAAATATATAGTATGTGTACATGGTATGTATGTGACTATAAACATACATATATTTCTTCACAATATTTTACTTTTTCTTTTGAATTTTTTTTCAAATTTGTAATTATTATGGGTACAGAATAGTTGTAGACACTTACAGGGTAAAATGTGATGTTTTGGTACAGACATACAATGTATAATAATCAAATCAGGGTAATTGGGTTATCCATCACCTCAAGCATTTATCATTTCTTTATGTTAGAAACATCCCAATTCCACTCTTTTAGTTATTTTAAAGTATACCTTGACTTATTGTTGATTATAATCACTTTGTTGTGCTATCAAAACTTCACAGTATTTTAAACTGTGAAGAACTTTGTCATGCAATAAAAAAGGTGTCAAAAGACTCAAATTAGGAGCATTTTATTTGTTGATGATGATTTATAATCATTCCTTTAGGATGTTTAGAGAACAGAATATTAAATTTCTGCTCTATTTTTATTTATTGAAGTAATATAATGTAAAATGCAAGAAGCCATTGAGTCCAAATTTTGAAAAATATGTATTTTAGAGTTCATCTTTGGTAAAAACTTTGATTCAAGGTACTAGTTGTTTAAAATTTCATACATATTCTCAACTTGCTAAAAAAAAAAAAAAAAAAGCTTGCATCGCTGACCCTTATGCACATGTTACAACTCGATGATAAAGAGTTTTAATTCTTTCTGGAGAACTATTAATGTTTAAGGAAATTGTGGGGTTTTTTTCTGTATATATTTTTAGTTGGCCAATTAATTTCTTTCTATTTTTAGTAGAGACGGTCTGGCTCTTGCTCAAGCTGGTTTTGAACTCCTGACCTTGAGCAATCCGCCCGCCTCGGCCTCCCAGAGCGCTAGGATTACAGGCGTGAGCCACCGCGCCCAGCCAGGAAATTGTGTTTAATGGCATGTGTGTCTGTGTTCATGTGTATGTTCTGATTCCACACTGCAAGGATTTTGTCAAATTAGATTTAATCTACAATTTGAAAAATCATTTAGTGTGTACCCTAGAGGCTTAGAACTGGTACAGTCAAAAACATTTCCTCCACATTTCTAACAGTGGACTTTCTCAGATAGATAAGATCAGCCTGTGTATATGGCAGTGGGAGAAATAGCCAAAGTTGGGGATCATATGTATGTTTTTCTTTTCCCTGGAAAATAGCAATTAATTGGATTTCTTTTTATATATAAATCCAAATTATATAAATTTGCAAAAATGGTAAGAGCCTACTTTACTGTCCTAAGCCTGTTACTTTCATGATGTTTGAGGAGAATGCCTCATTTTGTAATCCTATTTAACTTGCTGCTACTGGCACTTGACTTTCTGTGACACTAAGTTAAAAAAAGTTAAACCCTCTCAATTATTAAAGAGGAAATAAGGTTATGCCTATAATACAATATAAACCATAATTGTGATAGACCTTAAGTAGGTATGACTTTTATGGGATATCAGTATAGTTTTGTGACTTCTTTACATGATAGCATTGTCTTTTTACAATTTTCTCCTAAGATAAACAAATACATAATTTTCTTCCATGGGGGATAGAAACAGCTTTTTGAATCACTATTGAAAACCTCAAAGATCATGTCATTTCTTAACTTTTGCCTTTTGCATACGCCTCTTTATAATTTGCATTTTTAAAACAATTACATCTTTAGGAATGTATGACCAAACTATGTTAGTATAGGTTATAAAACTTTAGTTAGGTTCTATATATGCATGTATACATCTCTATATAGACATAAAGGTTTGCATTTTGTCTAGTAAAATTTTATTTGAATAAATTCTTCCCGTGGGTAATAGAAAACAGTATTAATGGTTCGTATTCCACTCGTAGCATTTCTACATTTGAAGATAGCCCAATATAAAACTTCTAATTGGTTATAAAGTTACTAAATGCAGAGAAGACAACAAATTTAGAAAACTTCTGAGTCAGTGGGATATTGTTGATTAATTAATAACATACTGTATAAATTAAGTGATGCTTTAACTATGATTTTACAATTTTTTTTCTTTTTTTTTTTGAGTCAGAGTCTCACTCTGCTGCCCGGGTTAGAGTGAGTGACTGTGGCGTCAGCCTAGCTCACAGTAACCTCAAACTCCTGGGCTTAGGCGATCCTCCTGCCTCAGCCTCCCGAGTAGTTGGGACTACAGGCATGCGCCACCATGCCTGGCTAATTTTTTCTATATATGTTTTTAGTTGTCCAGTTAATTTCTTTCTATTTTTGGTAGAGACGGGGGTCTCACTCTTGCTCAGGCTGGTCTCGAACTGAGCTCAAGGGATCCTCCCACCTCGGTCTCCCAGAGTGCTGGGATTACAGGCGTGAGCCGCCGCGCCGGCCTATGGTGATGGTTTAATTACAGATTACAAATCAGACGGGTGAAGCCGTCGGGAGGAGCCGGCGCCGTTTGGCGCGCGGTAGTGACTGGGGGCGTCTGGGCCTCCGGGGTGCCCCGTAGTCGGGCGCTAGGTCGTAGGACCCGGGCAAAGCGCTTGGCGTCTCTGAGCCTCGGCTTTCACTTCCGCAGAATGGGATGTGACTCACCGTATACTCACAGGGCAGCCCGGAGAGGCAGAAAACAGTGTCCACACTTCCGGCGCGAGAAAAACGTGGCTGCGCGAGGCGAGCGGACGCCCAGTGCCGCTTTTGCCCGAGCGCCGCGAGGCCCCGGCGGGCAGGCGCAGGGCGCGGCCTTCCCGGGGCTCGGCCGCTCACGCGCGGGAGAGCACGGCGGCGCCTTGCGAGCGCCGCGGGAGGGTCGCGTGGGGTCCGCGGCTCCCTGAGCATCGCCGTATGCCCTTGAGGACGACGGGGGCCTCACGCGTCGCTAATGGGAATTGTAGCTACAGATGTTACCACATTAGAAATTAAAATGTTTACAAGTATTTTTTCACTTAAAATTTAACACATCGCATATTTTTAAAAATAGCTATATCCTCCCCACCCCCAAATAAAGAAGAGTGATGTTGTTTTAAAAATATAAATAAATAAAAATTAGAGGGCAATTCCAGTGTATTAAGGGTATAGCTTTCATATCTACGTTGAAGGAAATTGCTGTCATAGCTTGGTAAGAGACAATCTATGTAAACTTTATTGTAAAGCAATGTGTAGCAATTCAGCTAGACAGTAAACACTTGCTTCAATTATTGTTTTTTTAAATATAAATTTTGCTGAATAGACAAGAAGAGGTTATCATTTAGAATATAGAATTTTTTTAGGGGTTGAAGAGTGGGGCTCTGTCAGAACATTGTTACCTAGAAACAAAGATTAACTTGATTTGATCTAAAAGATAAAACTTGAAGCTATTATTGAACTAACATGGAAAAAGAAAATGGCCATTTAAAAATGATAGAAATGTATCGTTGATAGGATATGAGTTGTTTATTTTCTGCAAACTGTAATTGATGAATTCTTGGAGGACATGAATAATATCTTCATGTTTCTGAGAGGTAACCTGCATTTGGGGGAAGGGATAATAAATATTATTTCTAACAAAAAAAGAGAAAGAAAAAACAAAATAAAGCCTTAATTTACAGAGCACTGTTGCAAACCCACTTCAGCAGGGAGTTGGGCACAGGGACAAAGCGCAACGCTGCCGCCAGGGGAGGAGCAGGAACGTGCTCTCGTCCTGGCACTGTGTCTGCGGAAGGGGCAGGAAGACCTTTGAACGTCAGCACCTCCACACCCTGGTTAGCAGTGCTGGCGAGTCTGAGGGCTCATCTGAACGTCAGAGAAACGCTCACTTTCTCGCCTCTACCACCAGACTAAGAAACATGGAGTAAGAATAACAGTGGAACACAGCTGGGCCAAGCGCTAGAGACAGACCGTCACTGGGAAGGAGCGCAAAGGGAAGACGCAACAAACCGGGGAGCTATCAGCAAAATGTCATGGAAGGAATTTGAATTCTCTGGTTCTAGAAGGTTATCTGTTTTCTTATTTTTTATTATATCTTAGTTTTAAACCTAGAAATTAAAGCTTTCTTTTAAACATGAATCATGGTGTCAAGTGACAATACCTATGCCCTATGAACAATATCACATTAATCTATTTACCTTTCTTCAACTTTTAAACAATTCTCATGTGTTTGAAATATTTGAAGGTACATACACAGGTCATAAGTGGAAAGCACAATGAAATATTAAAACATCTCTGGAGTAATTATGTCTGAGGCTTTTTAAATTTTTTTAAAGGACATTTTAGCCCACAGATATATTCTTATGATCTCAACCAGTCACTATACTCAACAGTGAGCACTGTACTGACGTCTAATGGCAGAGGTCACTTTTACCTCTTTTAGACTTTATATAAATATTATGAAGCAGAAACTCTTTAGTATATGACTTTTTGAATTGCATAGGTTGTTTTAAGTTTGTCTGTATTTTTGCATGTTGTTGGGGTCATTTTTTGGTATTGAATTCTGTTCTGTAAATATTGGACAACTAACATAATTACTCCACTGCTGATGCACATGTGAGTGTGCTTTAGTTGGGGCTGTTAGGAACAGTGCCAGTATATAAATTCTAGAAAATGTATTGGTGACACATGTACAAATTTCTGTTGGGAACATATGTAAAGTAAAATTTTGGTGTCATATGTTTACATTTCTTCATGTATAAATAATATGCCAAACAGTTTTCCAAAATGTTTGTACCACTTTTCACACCCACAAACAGTATGTAAGTTTCCTGATGTATCTACATCCTTGCTAACGTGGTATTTTCTGGTATTTGTACTTTGTCTCCTGATTGCTGTGTGATTATATCAGGCTTTATCTACATTTCCCTGATTACTAAAAACGTTGAACATTTTTTTACACTGCTTAACACATTACCTCTTTTTGAAGGACTATGTGGTTTTATTTTAACCATTCTCCATTGTTTTGGCCATATTTTTTGTACGAGTTTGTAGGAGTTTTTATATATGCTGGATAGGAGTCCTTTCTTTGCTCTCTCTCTTCTCTCTCTCTCTCTCTCTCTCTCAATGAGAAGTTGTAAAATTTAATACAATCTCATTTGTTATTTCCCCCAGTATATTAAATATCTTTTCTTTCATTTAATAATATTTTTTCTATTTTAAGACCATAAAGATGTTCTTTTTTAAAAAAGACATTTTAAGTACTTTGACAGAATAGGTTTTTGAATGTAACAAGATAAGTCAACTTGAGTGGTAATATATTTTGGGAAATCAGCTCACTGCAAATTGTGACTATAAACATTGTACTGTAAATGTTTTGTACTTTTCCCCCAATAAAATTTTCAGAAGGAAAAAAAAAAATTTGCAAAACTATGTAAGTTGACAAGTTAAAATAGTCAAATTTTCAAATGATGCTTTTGGAGTTATCTCTGGGGTGTAAGATTATGAAGACACTTTTACTTATCTGTACTTTTTAAATCATTTAAAAATCAATATATATTTATAATAAAAATAAATTTATATTTTGAAATAAAAAGAATATTTAAAAGAAGGAACAAATTTTTGGATGTAAAATGGTGGATTCTGTATAATTTACATACCCAGAAGTTTCTGAGTATTTGAAATTTCTAGTAGGAATAATAAATTGTCTTAATATTTTTCATTCAAGAACACTATGGGCTATTGGATGTGATTAGAAGTCAAGGGAGGGATATTATAAAAATGGACAAAGTATAATGATAGTAGTCTTTAGGAGTTTACAACCTAATTTTAAAAATAATATAGGAGAAAATTGATGAGTTTTAGCAAACATGGAGCCTGGGTTTAAATCACTTGACCTTAGGCAAGTCAACTTTTTTTAAGTCTTTGTTTCCTCAACTATACCATAGAGGTTGTATCTTCTTCATAGAGGTAGTGTTAGAATTAAGTAAAACAATACAAATAAAGCTTCAAGCATAGTGCCTAATAAATTCTCAAAGCTTTCATATATCTAAAGATGTTTATTTTACTTTAAAAAAAAAACTTTGGTAAATTATACAGATCATGAAATTTGCCATTTTAACCATTTTAAGTGTATAATCAGGAACATTAAGTTCATTTGCAGTGTTGTGTGGTCATTATCACTACCCATCTCCAGAACTTTTTCATCATCCCATTAAATAATAACTCCCCATTTTCCCTCTTTCCCAGCCTCTGGTAATTTCTGTTATATTCTCTATGTCTAGGAATTTAACTATCCTAGGTACCTCATATAAGTGGAATCATAAAATATTTGTGCTTTTGTGTCTGGCTTATTTCATTTAGCACAATGTTTTAAAGGTTCATTCATCTTATAGTATGTATCCAGAACCTTATTCCTTTTTAAAGCTAAATAATAAATATTCTATTGTACGTCTATACCGCATTTTCTGTATTTACTTATCTGTTGATGAACAGTTGGGTTGTTTACACATTTTGGCTATTGTGAATAATATACTGTGAACATAGGTGTGAAAGTATTTTTTTGACTCCTTACTTTCAATAATTTTGGATATATATCTAGAAGTGGAATTGCTGAATTCTATGGTATTTTTTTGTCGAACTTTTTGAGGAACTGCCATGCCATTTTCCATAGTGACTGCCCCACTTTACATTACTGCCAGCAATACACCAGGGTTTCAATTTCTCTACAACCTCACAAACACTTGATTTTCCATTTTTCTGATAATAGCCATCCTAATGGGTATGCAGTGGTTTGGATTTGCATTTCCCTAGTGGATTAGTGATGCTAAGCATCTTTTCATATGCTTATTGGCCATTTGTGTATCTTCTTTGGAGAAATGTCTACTCAAGTTATTTGCTCTTGTTTGAATTGGATTGTTTGGTTAGTTGTTGTTGAATTATAGGAATACTTTTATATTTTGGATATTAATCCTTTATCATATATGATTTGGAAATATTTTTCCGTTTTCTATGAGTTTTTACTCTCTTGATGGTGTCCTTTGATGCACAAAATTTTTAATTTTGATGAAGTTCACTTTATCTTTTCTTTTATTGTCTGTGCTTTTGGTGTCATATCCAAGAAATAATCATCAAATCCAATGACATGAATATTTTCCCCTATGTTTTCTTCTAAGAGTGTTACAGTTTTAGCTCTTATGTTTAGATCTTTGATCCATTTTGAGCTAATTTTTGTATATGGTGTAAAGGTCTTCATTTTACTGATTTATTACCAGTGTTCAAAGATGTTAAGTGACTTTCCCAAGTTGGCCTTCAAAATATATTCAGAATTCTATCCCTTGTCACCACTTCCACTGCTCTTACCTGGTCTAAGTCACCATCACCTCTGACCAGGATTACTGCTGTAGCCTCTTCTCTGGTCTCCCTGCTTCTACCTTAGTTCCCTAAAGTTCAGGTAATACCACTCCTCTACTTAAATGCCTACCTTGGCTCCCCATTTCTCTTTGAGATAAAACCAAGTCCTTTCATTGGCCCTTAAAGTCTGACCTAGCATGTCCCAGTTACCTCTTTATGCTCACCATGTCTCCGTCTACTATCCCCCTTGCTCAGAATAATGGACTTCTTGCTATTTCTCAAACGTGCCAGACACATTCTAGCTTTGTGGCCTTTGTCCCAGCTGTTTCCTCAGATGGAACACTCTTCTCCCAGATACCTGCATGGCTAACTCTCCATGTCCTTCAAGAATTTGCTTAAATAACACCTTTTCAATGAGGCATATCCTTACCTTCCTATGTTAAACTGCAACCCTCTCCTCCATCCCTCTGCATTTACCAACTTCCCTTACTTTTTCTACTCTTTCCTATTTCCATAGCATTTATGTTCTCATATACTATACATAATGTATTTATTATGTTTATTTTTTTCTATCTCCCCTCCCTACCCCTACACTAGAATATGAGCTTCATGAGGCCTGGCAATTTTGTTTATGTCATTCTCTGACATGGCCTAAGTATTTAGAACAGTCCCTGGCATATAGTAGATGCTCAAAAAATATTCCATGAATGGATGAATGAAGTTACAGGGCAACAAGATGGAGCCCAGATAGAGAGCCAGATGTAATTAACAAAGTCAGCATTGTCACACGCTAGTAATGTGCAACATGGCGTGTTTAGACCACCTGTCTCTGTGAACTACTTCCTGTCCCATCACCATCCTGGTCCTCTTCCACCAGTCACAGTATTCCCAGGCTTTCCACCCCATGTGGTGATAAAGAGTTATGGATATGAGGACATACAATTTCCTCAGGTTCTTCAGGTGCCAGAATCCTCAGGTCAGTCTGGATTGGATATGCCTCTTCTGCTTACCCCAGCAGGCTGTACAGATGTTATCATTTTCTATGGAAGCTGGTCAGTGAGCAGCTTGGCAAGCACTGCTTTAAGCAATGAGATGGATAATTTAGCTTCTCAGGTTTCTTACTATTAAGCAAGTCAGGAAGGCTACACAAAAGAAGAGTTAAACATTAAAAAGATATTTTTAAAGTCTCAGAGAAGGCTGGGTGAGGTGGCTTACACCTGTAATCCTAGCACCCTGGAAGGCCGAGGTGGGAGGACTGCTTGAACTGAGGAGTTCGAGACCAGCCTGGGCAAAAGTGACACCCTGTCTCTACTAAAAATAGAAAAATTAGCCAGGTGTGGTGGCATGTGCCTGTAGTCCCAGCTACTCAGGAGGCTGAGCAAGAAGATTGCTTGAGCTCAGGAGTTCGAGGTTGCAGTGAGCTATGAGGATGCCACTGCATTTTACCCAGGGCAATGGAGCAAGAATCTGTCTCAAAAAAAAAAAAAAAATTCAGAAAAAAAAGTTAAAAAAAAAATAAAAGAAGTCTCAGAGAAATAGATAGTCTTAGGTATAAAATGGATTGAATATTTAGTTACATCCACAGCAAAAAAAAATTAAGAATGCTACAATAATTAAGACAATGTATATAGTGTCTACTTTATAGAGTTATTGTGGGATTTAAGGAGATAGTATATGCAAGGTGCTTAGAATGGTGCATGCCTTAAAGTGAGCAACAGGACATGAGAGCAATGTGTTACTAAAAGAATTCAGAAAATCTTCACCTATTCATTCATGCACTCAGAAAATACTTACTGGAATAAGTATGTTGAGAATACAGGTACAAATCCAAGTGCATTAAGGTTAAGGCTCCTCCAGGAAGCCATTTGTATAAAACTGAGACTATTACATCTCTTTGCAGTACAATTTAATTCATCTTTGTGCATCTATATAGGGCCAGATTACTCAGCAATAGCTTTAAGTCAGGAGAAGACTGCAGGAGAGAATTAGTGATACCTGATAATGGCATTTCATGGGTAACTTTAGATCTCTCTATCCTGACCAACTCCAAGACTTTTAGATTACATCATTTACTATTAGTAACCAACCTTTAAACAATCTTGGCTTCCACGGAGTTGGAGGAGAATGAGAACTAAGAGCTGCAGACTCAAGATGAAGCATTCACAATAACTATTGGAGCAAACACATTGTCCAAGTCGTATCACACTCTGCTAAACAAACATTTTGACAAAGGAGGAAAAAATCTTTTCAAATTAATTTTTATAAGATTTTCCAGTGGGTCTTGGGTGAGATGGTCCTCCAAAACGAGTGTGGCTATGCATACTCAGCATCTGTATATTACATCTCCACGAGCAGGTGCTGAGAACAGAGGATACAAAAAAGAATCAGGCACCCTTAGAAATTCTTCTAGGAAGAGGGGTCAATCTGGGAAGACACCCAGTGACCCAGGAACCATGCTGCTTGCTCTGTCGCAGGCTAGATCTCTGGCCCTCAGCCCTTTGGGCTGAATACCTTCTGTGTGCCCCTCCGGACTCACTCTCCACTCCCCTCAACCCTGCTCTGTGACCACAGAAGCTGACTTTATAGGCTACCCCATGGGCAAGTGGGGGGATTTAGTGAGCTTTCACAGAACAAACCAACAACCTCAGATTATTATAACAAATTTCTCTTTCTGGCTCATGTTACACAAGGGCTGAGGGTCAGCAGCACATCTGTGGCTCTGCAGCTCAGTGGCAGGTGTAGGGACACTGCAGATCTGTTTCATATGTCTGTCTTCTGCAGGGACCTCCTCCCCCTCACTAAACAATCAGTCACTTTTGGGGCATACTGGAGGGCAATGAGATTGGGGCTTTTCTTTCCTGAGTTCCTCCTTCACCAGGTCTCTACAAGTTGGCCAATTCCCTCTACTGAATGTCCAGTTGCTACCTGAGAGACCCTTAATCCTCTTCTATCTCCTTGTTAGAGGTAACATGGTTTACCTGCCAGAACCTGTCTGATTGAACATTGATATAAAAGCTGGAAACTACGTCGATGGAGCTGTTCTTAATAGGTGGATCAGGACACAGGAGAGGTGTGGTGCCTGGGGCAACAGAACCTGAATCCTGAGCCAGAAGTCAGCCTTGCCAGCAGCCACGGTGCACTGCGAGGCTGCTGCTTTACCCTTCTCCCTTGTTCCCAGTAGCCCTGGGGCCTGCCCTGCACTGGAACTTCTTCCTCTCATCTGCTCCCCCTGGACATGCCCAGGCTCTTTACCTGACTGTCCCTCCACTTCGCAGGTCCAAATCTGTACCCAAGCCTGTACCCTCAGCTTTGGACCCTCTTTGATAGTGACACTTTCCTGGATTAGGATTGGTGTTTGCCCCTCTCCCCACAGTTGATGGAGCCATGGTTTATAGACCCCTCCCTGGTCAGGGGGTGAGTATGTTGGGAAGGGTACCAGAAGCAGGAAGCTGCCATTTTCCCACCAGTTCTTTCAATAATTCCTGTATCTTTCCCTTCTCTCTGACTCCACTCTGGGAATATAAGAAAAACCTTGATGTTTGAGAACAGTGAATCACAACCATGGGGTCTGGACATTGGGAAAGCTCAGAAACCCTCAGGTGAGTCCCATGTTCAGCCATGTTTGAGGAAAACCTGGCAGGAAGGCTGAGAGGGGGTGAGGACACTAGTGTACAGGGTGGCCTCTCTGTTGAAGGTTTGATTTTTCAGCCAACACAGAGCAAATTATCCATGAAGGATGTCTGGTGATTGGCACTTGGCATCTCTGAAGAGTATCAGGCTGGGTGTGGGCCCTGCATGCCCAGGCCTCATTCCAGCCCTGTTTGCTCTGTGCTAATCCCTCCTGCATACCTTGCCTTCTCTGCTCCAGCCAAGTCAGCCTGGCCCTCTGGCTTTGCCTGACTCCCTCGCCTAATTCCTAGTGTGTCTTCTCCTTCCTAGCCCACCTCTCTGTTACACAGAAACTGGCCTCTTTGGCTAATCTCAAGAACTTTCAGTTAATAATGCTAAGGATATATCCAAGGGACTGTGTCTGGTATTTCACCTCCCCCTTTCTCCCTCCTCCTTGGGTCTGTTTTTGGAGTACTGGACCCCTGGTGGCTGGGATTTGCTAGTCAGAATATCCAAAGTGATTTGCCCAGTGCACTTACAGATTAGGAAATTGATGAAGGGGACAGGATTGAGTAGTTGATTCTCACAAAATAATTATTGTTTCCTGTGACATTAACAAAAGGGTCATGTGTGAATTAAGACAGTAACATTTTCTGTAAATTTAGAACTTTTTTAAAATAAAGTATTTTTAAAATGACAACCATAATTACAACAACTAATAATAAGGAGTGCAGAGTTTTTGACCTCACCACTATTACAGCCAAATTTGTTAGCTGATGAATATATGTTAAAATTAACAATGAGAAAAGTTTCATATATGCATTAATATAATATATTAATAAAAATCCAGAAAGTTAAGCCTTTGGGATCCATATCTATAAGCATTCCTCTTCAGCTATTTTTTGGCAAAGAATCTTGGGTCTCTGGAGGCATACTCCAGGTATGCTTCTAATGGAAGGAAATCATGTATTTTTCTGGGTAGTTTAGCACCTACTAAATCAGAAGTTCCCAAATAAATGATTCTCCTATACATGATAAGGGAAAACGCAGCTTCCCCACCACATAACAGAAACACTGTGCTAACCTGGAGCGCTCATCAAAACTGTTGCAAAGTAGACTAAATAGGTACCAAGAGAACTACCCAGGTCGGAAAAGTGCCCAGCACATGGGTGCCTCCGCACTTTCTTGCCTTGAAATGGTCAGCTCAAACCAGCCCTGACTGCTTTAGAGCTGTTTTTGTTGTCCTAAAGTGCCCTTTAGCTAATTGTAATACTAAAATTCCCACCATGGAAAATTATAGTGCCATTAACATAACGTGGGTTGCATGACAGCATACGATGATGGTACTGCGCCTTTGTGATTTATTTCACCGTGAACAAGCCAAGATACTATGTAAAAACTCTGTGTTACTCCTTGGGAAGAGATTTAAGCCAACACCACAGTGTGGGCAAATGTGGATTTTGTGTGCAAGAAAGCTCCTGCGGAAGAAATTCCTGTGCCAACCATGAACAAGCACCCTTGTAAGCAACCTCTGATAAACTCATCTAACTCGTCAAGCTGGACTTGGCTAAGTCATTCTTTGGTCTCTTGGTTCCCTCTCAGTTTTTCTACCCTGTCCCAGGATTTTCCTGAAACATATGGTCAGCTATCTTAAATCTGGCCAATATTTATCCAGTTCTTGGAAATAAGAAAATTTGCAGACTTTCTGTAAAGCATGACCTATACTCCAGTGGGACTCATTGGTGATCGGTCAGACAGTAAATGCTCACCTGCTGGGAACAGGGAACGTGATCAGGAGATGGGATAGCCTGAGTGGGAACTGCCTCTGCACAGCAGGGTGGGATGGGCAAAGTACCACCGTGGGTGAGAATAGGGTGGGTCCCACCACAGGGATGTAGTTGCCCAAGGCTGGCTTCCCACAGAGGGAAATCCGGAGGAAAGAAAGGAGCACAAGCTGGCACAAAAGCTATGCCCACAGCCTGACTAATGTTCTCCCACTTCATTTCTCACCATGCTCAGTCCAGCCATAGTGCAAGGAGGAGCCCTTCTCTGGTGGATCCTCACATCTCTCACTCTCATCCCTCCTGGCTTGTCTTAGAACATGTGCTTTCTCAGATATGAACCAGCACATAGGTGTGTGGTTTTCACATTCTCTTCTGCAGAATCCTTGAGTACTAAGACAGAGTCACTGGGCTAGGGTGAGCTGCGCAGTGCCTGTCAGTTAAGAGTGGCTCCCCTTTTATATGTTTATGTACAGAAGATATAAGATTTTATTTGAGAACAGGTTTCTGTCACCGAGAAAAGTTTAAAAGCCCCTGAGCTAAATGAAGCCTGACAAATGCATTGAGAGTATCATCTCTGCACTGCAGAGAGTAACCTGAGCTGTCAGATCCAATTATCTGGCTTCAAGTTCCTGCCACCTCTGAATTAGTGACTGCGGAAGTTACCAGAAAGAGCTGAAGTTGAAGGATGCAGGTAAAATTATGAGGTAGGAAGAGTCAGGGCCTCAGGGTGAAGTGGGACACCAGGGGTCATGACCAACCTAACAGCCCAGGAGTCAGTCTTGTTTTGTCCACTTCCTACCACTACACTGGATTATTTGGAACAAACGCTAGATATTATCTGAAATCATCTGTCAATGCTTCATTATGTTTCCATAAAAGATAAAACATAAAAACATAACTCCATTATCACACCTAAAAAATAACATTAATTCTTTAATATTATAAAATATACTGTCAGAGTTCACATTTTCTTGTCTGTCTCCCATTATTTTACTAAAACAAGACAAGGGTGCCCTCTGTCGCCACTTCTATTCAATATAGTGCTGAAAGTCCTAGCCAGAGCACCCAGGCAAGAGAAAGAAATTGAGGATATCCAAATCAGGAAAGAGGAGGTCACACTATCGCTTTTTGCTGACACTATGATTTTATAGCTAGAAAACATCAAAGATTTCACCGAGAGACTCCTAGAATTGATAGATAAATTCAGCAAAGTCGCAGGGTACAAAATCAATGTGCACAAATCAGTAGCATTCCTATACACCAATAATAGTCAAGCTGGGAGTCAAATCAAAGACTCAATACCATTCACAACAGCTACAAAGAAAATAAAATATCTAAGAATATACTGAATCAAGGAGGTGAAAGATCTCTACGAAGAGAACTATGAAATACTGAGGAAAAAAATCACAGATGATACAAACAAATGGAAAAACATATCTTGCTCATGGAATGGTAGACTCAACATTGTTAAAATGTCTATACTACCCAAAGTGATTTACAGGTTCAGTGCAATCCCCATCAAAATACCAAAGTCATATTTCACAGATCTAGAAAAATTAATTCTATGCTTCCTTTGGAACCAGAAAAGAGCCTGAATAGCCAAAGGTCAGAATTATTCTAATTGAAGCTTCATCCAAATGGAAGAGTCTAGTACTAAATAAATTCATAAATATCTACAGTTTTCCATATCCCCCACACAGAAAAACATTTATTTATTCATCTACTTATTCACTAACTCCTTTGACCACCTGACAATATTTGGTCATGGGTTAGATTCCCTATCTATAGAAATGTTCCTCTGTGCATTTAGAAATGCTTGGTCAGAATCATCAAGACATTGTTGATTGACCAGATGAGGAGCTGAGGAAGCTGACAGGGTCATGTGGACTTTCAGGGGTGTGATTTGGCTGATGTGGTAGATGTTAGGCCCTGCACTAAACTAGGGAACGCAGGAGGATGAACTGAACTCAGGCAGAGTTGGAAGAGAGATAATGTTGGCTTTAGAAAATAGCAACAGTCATCAGCTCTGCTCCTGTCTCATCTCTGCCAGTGCTGCTGAATCCAACCACTTTTCTCTGAGCCATGGTGTTCCTTCCCCTGTGGAAAAGGCTTGCTCCCTCAAAATGGGCCAGCTCTTCTACCAGCCCTCAAGGAGAATGACCTGTACATGATGTAGCCATTAAGCAGCCATCTGGTCAACCCAAGTTTGTGGTTGCTCCTAGGGAGGAGTCAACAAGAAGTTCTTTGGGAAGTGGATGATGGGAGAAGAGTGATCTTATGAGCATTCTTCTCTGATACAGTGCTAGGCTCTGAGGAGAGCCCCATATCTCTCCATTCCTTCTAACACCAGAGAGAAATCCTGGCCCTCCCCTGGACCTGCTCTCCTGTTATCATCAATTCTTAAATTTAAAGCAGCCTTAATTTTCCTTTATTTGATGGAGAGTCTTAAACTCAGTGTCTGGAGCCCTGCCCATGCCAAAGTCCCCTTCATCTCTTCACCCAGCTAGACTCAATATGCCTCTTACCCTAATTTAACTTTGGAAAAATTTTAAACCACCATATTACCCAACAATTGTAGAATTTGTAATCAAAATATTGTGTAAAATGCAGAACAATCTGTTGTAGGACTTTAAAAGTAATCCTATTCTACAAGGGATAAATTAAGTAGGTTAAATGGGAAAAGAACACAAAAATGAATGCAATCTATGTTATAGTTATGGAAAATATGTATGCAGAAAAGTAGAAAGGGAGCACGTTCTCCCTTGCTGGTGTTCTCTCTCTCCCTCTTGCTTGCATGCATGCCCTGATAAGGTCAGCTGGCATGTTGTGAGTTGTTCTCTGGAAAGGCCCAGGTAGAAAGGAACTTTTATATTTATAGTAATCATGATAAATAGAACTTATCAGATTCCAGGACTTGTAGGTACAAACTTGTAAGAGACTTATAAACAGCAAATACATCTTTTATAGCTGACACATGAAAGAAACTTAATGGGGGGGGAATTCCCAAAGTTTTTCTTTGGGAAAAAATACAGAGGAAAATGTATTATAGAGACATTTCAGGCAATTAATTTAAAAATGTATCTGGAGATAAAAGTAAAAAGTAATAGAAAAATAGCACCAGTTTTACTAACAGTATGAAAATTATAGATGGATTTTTTTCTTTTAAAATTTGCTTCAATACCATCATAATTTCAAATAGATGCAAAAACTAGCATACTGGATTTAAAAGGAGTAAGCATGATCCTTAAAGAATACTTGATGTAGTTGAAGAAAGGATAATATAAGTAGTGGAAGATAAAATCATTCTCATTTCTAAAAGCAAGAATAGTTAACTACAAAGCTGTTGAACAGGTGATTTCCAATTGTTTTTACATTATTTTTTTTACTTTTTAGCTTTATCAGTTATCTTATATTATAAATAAGCCATGTGAAACATTTTAATCATTTGGCAAAGCAGGGATATGTATATTATAATATTATACCCATCAATCAAACTATAAGCATCTGTTTTGAAAACTGGACTCCAAAATGATGTAATCTGCCAGAGAGTTTTCTTTGGTAATTATAATTCAAATAATTTTTATATATCTACTATATTTCTTGGAAAACCACAGGACATAGCAGATAAATGTATTTTGTTTACTTTCTGAGCATAGTTGGAGGGACTGAGATCTGAAGGGGATTTTTCTCTGTAAAGTCAGGTCGATAATGCTGGGTTCAGACTGGAAACGTCAGCAATATAGCCAGCAGAGAAAGGCTGAGAGGACTCAGAATCCACATGGATGATTCAAGCATGGGTCATAGAAATGTAACATTCATAGAGAATACAAAGGGTCCTGCGAAGGAGGAACATCTTGTAAAGCAAGATGAATGCAAAAAAGAAATGGTTCCTTGAAAATGTCACACTAAGTGAAAGAAACCAGATACAAAAAGCCACATATCGTATGATTCCATTTATATGAAATGTCCAGAACAGACAAATCCAGAGAGACACAAAGTCTATTAGTGATTTACAGGGTCTGAGGGGAGGGAAGAATGGGGAATGACTACTAATGAGTGTGAGGTTTCTTTGGGGGATGATGAAAATGTTCTGGAATTAGTGGGGATGGATGCACAACTCTGTGAATACACTAAAAACCAGTGAAATTGTACACTTGAAAAGGGTAATTTTATGTTATATGAATTATACTTCAATGAAGCTATTATTTAAAACAGAGAGGGGAAAATTATTATTCTGATGCCAAGTTTGGATAAAAGTCCCTTTTAAATTGATACCAAGAAATTAGTTCAAATTTAAGGAGCAATGAATGTTTGACATAAAAAGTACAGTTATAACTAATATCACATGCCCTTTTAAATATTTATTGGTTCTAGAAAAATATGTCAATTTACATAGATTTTATGCATGAGGAAGTGAAGCTTCTATAGTTCTTTGGAATTTTAGGTTCTTATGGAAGTGCCATTTCTTCATCTTTTTTTCTAGAGGAAGCGTGGCCTTCCCTGAGGATACATTTTGGGTATATTTCTGTCTTTCCGTGGTATATTCAGGCTCTTATAAATACTAAATTAATTATTTGATTTTCATCTTATTTCACAGTGGACCAACAACCACATATGTTTTCTGATCTCTTGGGAAGCTTTTCTACCCATTGCCTTTCTCTAAGGTCTCCAGGAAATGGTGACAACACTGACTGGAAGCCAATGACTGTTTCCTAGGAGATGATAGTTTGGTATGCTTTTTTTCAGGTCATTGTTTGGGTAAGCTTCAGCCATCTTCAGTAGTTCTGACTCATGCTCCCAGTGGTCACAGCGATTTACACGTTACAGTGGTTCCCAAACTCAGGTGTCACCTGGATTCTTTTCCTCTATTTCAAGGGCAGCCTAAAATTCCAGTCTCACAGAAGCCTTGGTAAGTAGAAAGACTTATGGAAGATCACATAGGTGACATTTTGCTAGTCCTTGAATTTTTGATTGCCTTCTTTACCTCCATGGAAGTCTTACCCCATTAAGTCTTATAGAAGAAAAGTCTATTTAAATAAAACAATTAGAAGCGTTTTATATAATATCAAAAATACTAATTCTGAAGACTTTAGATGAAGAGATCTTAAAATAAAAATTTCTTGGCTGAATGAAAAAAAATTGTCATGAGCAGAAAATTATACAAACATCACATTAACAGACCCCTAAAAATGACCATGACTCTAGAAATAGAGGGAGTATAGTGAGTGGAAGAAGCACAGAGAGACATGGACCAGAATTCTGGTTTCCTGTGGATCTAGCTTTATGATGTTGAACAAGTCACATAACCTCTCTATAGCTCAGTTTCCTTTTTTTGATTTGTGTATAATACTAGGTATCTTTTAAGATTAGACTAGTATCTGGCATATAATAGGACTAAGCAAATGGCAGATGGTAGTGACAGCAGTCATCTTTTTCTATTACTGAGCAAAGAATATTAATATCGATAGAAACTTGGCATGTGGAGTTCAATAATTCTGTGTTTTAAGCTATAAAACAACCAAATGTCTAGCTTACACACTGCCGTGGAAGAGTCTGTAAAGATGAATTCAGTAAGGGTTTTGTAATATTTTTCTAAAATTCCATACTATAAGAAAACTATTTTAAAGATATAACAGCATTATAGTTATCTCTAGCTGGGGATTCATTGGCATTTTATAATATTATTTACAAAATAGAACAAAACAATTGAACTATCTCAATCCTCACCTATAAGAACTAAAAAGAATTATTTTTCTGACAATCATGCTACCTTCTTCCACTTCAGGGACAGCCTAGTAAGCTCTCCTTTGCCAGATATTTTGAGTATTATACACCTGTTGGAACCTATGAAGATTTAAAGAGAGCTGTCCACATGTTGTGAACAATAGTTAGTCCACTTAGTCCAGATCAGGAAAGGTTTTTAATTTAATTGAAGTTTTGGTCTCAGCTAGATATATTAAATATATCTACTAGGACACAACTAGATATTTTAAAATGCAAAATCTGAAATAAATAATGGTTTTCAATATAATACTTCTAATAAAACAAGCCTATTCTCAAAGACAGAGAATTTTTTTAAATTTTAAATTGTAAAAGTAAAATTCTGAAACCCAGTGAAATCTTATTTTCTAGTCTTTAGGATTTCAATAAAAAATTAATGTCTTGTCTAGAATTCCAGTTTCCAGTCCAATATGTAAGAAGCTTGAAAGTCACCACTCCATTCTAACAAGTAAATATCTGAACAAACTGAAAAATCAATAATTCTTCTTAGATCTGTAGGAAAAATGATGTCATAGAGTAAACCACTGCCCCCAAAGTCAAAAAGATAGACAACCTGATGCAGAAAATCACTACTTACTGGAGCAGAAACCTACAAGCAGCAACTCCATGGAAACTAGTACCAGGATAGGAAAACTGGAACTGTAATTGGTGAATTCTTGGAGGCTCAGTCCAGACAACTCTGAGAGTTAAAAACTTCAGGGGCACACAGTCATGGGGGGAGACATGGTCCCATGCTTTTTATAGGTTTTACTTAACCTGGTTCTCACAATGCATATTGAAGAAAAATCCCTTTCTGCTTCCAACAAGGGGAGGGGAAAAGGAACCATTTTGAAATATGCCAGAGCATTCTGTTCTTCTTAACATGGTCTTCCTTCAGGAGTAATTAACTATGTAACTAAAGCCTAACTTGCTGGGGTTTTATGAGAGCCTAGCTGACTTGGAGGAAGGGAAACGCCCAATTCTAGCCCCCTGTTATCTTTCTGCCTCACTTAAGAGGGGAATAAAACAGGGAAGCATGTGTGATATTCACAGTCTAGAGGCACAGGCTCACCAAAAGACTGAGACCTAGTCATAGGACTATAGAGCACTCCCCATATACATACTTTACCAACACATTAGTGAAGGCCTATTTACAACAGTTCCTTTTACGCAGTACAACATGTCCAGCTATCAAGAAAAAATTATAAGACACACTAAAAAGCAAAAAACACAGCTTGAAGAGACAGAGTGAGCATCAGAACCAGGCTCAAATATGGCAATATCTTAGTCTGTTCCTATAGCTCTAACAAAGTACCTTGGATTGAATAATTTATAATACACAAAAGTTTGTTTCTCGCAGATCTGCAGGCTACAAGGTCCAAGATCAAGGTGACAGCAGATTCAGTCTCTGGTGAGGGCCTGGTCTCTACTTCCAAGGTGGTGCTTTGTTGCTGCATCCTCACATGACAGAAGATAAAGGGCTGAACACTTTATAAAGGCGAATCTCATTTATGAGAGAGGAACTCTCATGACCTAATCACCTCCTAAAGACTACACCTCTTAATACTATTGCATTAGAGGTTAATTTTTAACAAGAATTTTGGAGAGACACAAACATTCAAACCATAGCAGGCAGGGATGTTGTTAATTATCAGATCCAGAATATAAAACAACTGTGATTAATATACTAAGGACTCTAATGGATAAAGTAGATGATGTGCAAGAACAAATGGGTAGGTGAGTGATGTCACCAAAATGGTGGAGTAGAAGCAATTTGGCTTCATTCTCCTCCACAGAAAACCAAAAACAACTATCCAGTGCCAAGATTATCAACACCACTATTCCAGAACTCAAAACTGAGACTGTGATCATCCCTGGGGCCCGCAAAGAAGTGAAAAATTGGGAACAGATACTAAGAGAAACAGAATCCTCTATCCATGACTTTACTCTCCTAATACAAGCAGCCTTGCATCATGAGGAAAAGTCCCTCTAGATTAATGGTTTCCACTGGAAAAAGTAAGATCAAAGTGAACAGCCAATCTCCCCACTATCTTGGGTTTCTTCACAAAAATGCCATTTCTGCCCCAACCCACAGGAAGCATCATAAGTGACTGTAGGGAGAAAAATGCCTGAGGGCAGCTAGAGAAAAACAGTGGAGGTAGGACAGCACATGAAACACAGGGACTATTCTGTACCTTAGACAAAGGATAAAACAGATCAGAAAGGCATTTAGCAGTCTCATGCTGCAGGAGGCACACTCCACAGATCCTCTGGGTACAAGCCCCTAGCCACCCTTCCCACATAGCTGAGGTATTCCCTTGGGGACCTCCCTCCATTCAAGACAGACAGCACTCTGAACATTTGTGAGAGCTGTGGCAAACCTGGGCTTAGGGTGCTGTCTAGTTTCAATAAGAAAGCAGCAGTGTAGGTCTAAGGGAACTTAACAGGCTAACTTCACAGAACCTCTATGCAGAATACTATAGCAAAACCAAACAAGCCAGAACAGTGAGGACTGGAATAAATGACTAATGCTTCAATGCAAAGACATAGCTGTACATCGAGTTAAAAACTATAGAAAAAAAGACAGAAGTCATTATATAATGATAAAGCAGTCAGTTCAGCAAGAAGATATAATAATAGTAAGTATATAAGGACCAACATCAGAACACCCAAAGATATAAAGCAAATATTAATAGATCTACAGAGAAAGACAGACTGCAATTCAATTGTAATAGGAAATTTCATCACTTTCAGTAATGAACAGATCATCCAGACAGAAAATCAACAAAGAAACATTGGAGTTAAACTATGCTGTAAACCAAATGGATGTAACTGACATTTACAGAACATTTCACCCAACTACTGCAGAATACACACTCTTCTCATCAGCAAAGCATTCTCCAGGATACATCATATGTTAGGACACAAAGCAAGTCTCAACAAATTCAAAATAGTTGAATTCATATCAGATATCTTTTCTAACCAAAATGGAACAAAACTAAGTCAATGACAAGAGGAACTTTGGAAACTGTACAAATACATGAAAATTAAACATGCTCCTAAATGATCAATGGGTCAATGAAGAAATTTTAAAAAAGACTGAAAATTTTCTTAAAACAAATGAAAATGGAAAGACAACATACCAAAACCTGTGGGATACAGAAAAAGCAGTACTAGAGGGGAAGTTATAGCAATAAACACCTACATCTAAAACATACAGGCTTACACCTGTAATCCCAGTGTTTTGGGAGGCTGAGTGAGAGGATTGTTTGAGGCTAGGAGTTTAAGAACAGCCTAAACAACATGGCAAGACCCATCTCTCCAAAAAAATGTTTTTAAATACCCAGGCTTAGCAGTGTGTGCCTATAGTGCTACCTACTTGGGAGGTTGAGGAAGGAGGATTGCTTGAGCTCAGGAGTTCAAGTTATAGTAAGCTATGATCATGCCACTGCACTCCAGCATGGGCAGCAGAGTAAGATGTCTCTAAAATAAATAAATAAACAAATAAAAATAATAAGTAAATAAAGTACAAATACTTCAAATAAAAACCCAGCAATATATATAAGGGAACTAAAAAAGCAAAAACAAACTAAACTTAAAATTAGTAGAAGGAAAAATAATACAGATCAGAGCAGAGATAAGTGAAATTGAAACTAAAAAAAAATTAAAAAGATCAATGAAGCAAAAAGTTTTTTTAAAAGATAAATAATATCAACAAATCTTTGGCCAGAACAAGAAAAAAAGAGGAAAAAAACAAATAAATAAATCAGCAATAAAAAAGACATTCCACCTGATACCACAGAAATAACAAGGGTCATTAGAGATGATTATGAATAAATATATGCTAACAAATTTAAAAAGCTAAAATAAATGGATAAATTCATGGAAACATATAACCTATGTTTCTATTTCTTCTTGTACCATGAAGAAATATAAAACTTGAGCAGATCAATAACAAGTAATGATATTGAAGCAGTAATAAAAAGTCTTCCATCAAAGAAAAGCTCAGAATCTGAGGACTTCACTGCTGAATTCCACCAAACATTTAAAGAAGAACTAATACCAATTCTACTCAAAATATCCCCAAAAAATGGAAGAGAAGGGAATACTTCCAAACTTATTCTATGAAGACAGTATCGCCCTGATATGAAAACCAGGGAAGTACACAACAAAAAAAGAAAACGACAGGCCAACATCTCTGATGAACATAGATGCAGAAATTCTTAACAAAATCCTAGCAAACCAAATGCAACAACATATTAAAAAGATCATTCACCATGATTAAGTGGGATTCATATCAGGGATGCAAGAATGGCTTAACATATACAAATCAATAAATAAGATCAATCACATTAACAGAATCAAGGACAAAGATTATATGATTATTTCAATAGATGTTGAAAAAGCATTTGATAAAATTCAACGTCCCTTCATGATAAAAACTCTCAACAACCTGGGTATAGAAGGAACATACCTTAAAACAATAAAAACCATTTATGATAAGCCTACAGCTAATATCACACTGAATGGGGAAAAATTGAAAAGCTTTCCTCCAAAGAGCTGAACAAGATAAGGATGTCTACTTGTACCACTTTTATTCAACATAGTACTGGACTTCCTAGTCAGAGCAATTAGGCAAAAGTGAGAAATAAAGAGCACCTGAATTGGAAAGGAAGAAGTCAAATTATTCTTGTTTGCAAATGACAAATAAGATATTTTCTTATATTAGAAAAACCTTCTAACTTCACAAAAAAACTGTTAGAACTGACTAATGAATTCAGTAAAGTTGCAGGATACAAAATCAACATACAAAAAAAGTAGCATTTATATATGCAAACAGCAAATAATCTGAAAAATAAATTAAGAAAACAATACCATTTACAATAGCTACCAAAAAAAAAAAACCTAGGAATAAATTTAACCAAAGGAGTAAAAGATCTCTACAAAGGAATTTATAAAACACTAGTAAAAAAATTGAAGAAGACAGAAACAAATGGAAAGATATTCCATGCTAATGGATAAAAATAAGTAGTAATTTTAAAATGTCCATACAACCCAAAGCAACCTACAGATTTAATCCCTATCGAAATACCAATGACATTCTTCACAGAAATGGAAAAACAATCCTAAAATGTATACGGAAGCATGAAAGACTCCTCCCCCAAATAGCCAAAGCAATGCATAAAGAACAAAGCTGAATTTTATACTATTAAACTTCAAAATATAAAAAAAAGCCATGATAACCAAAACCACACGGTACTGACATAAAGTCAGACCCATAAACCAATGGAACATAATGGAGAACTCAGAAATTTAGGCATTCATAGCCAACTCATTTTTGACAAAGGTGCCAGGAACATACATTGGGAAAAGGACAGTCTCTTCAATAAATGGTGCTGGGAAAACTGGATAACCATATGCAGAAGAATGAAACTAGACCACTATCTCTCACCATATACAAAAATCAAATGAAAATAGATTAAAGACTTAAAAGTAAAACCTGAAACTATCAAACTACTACAAGGCAACATAGGGAAACACTTCGAGAGATTGGTCTGGCCCGAAGAATAGGACCTACTTGTACTCCCATCAAATTGGTATTGAATGATTAACACTATGGTGCTCAAATGGTGGTGCTGTTCACTAGGGATTTGGGGGTGGAGGGTAGACCCACATCTGAGAGATGTGGTGAGCACTGTGAAGGGGAGGGACATGCTTGAAATGTATTTGGGGATGGGTATTAGGGATCTCAGTAGGGGTTAGGAAATCCTCTAAAACTGATTTATGTGAATAGCTGTACAACTTGGTAAATTTACTAATTAACCATTTAATTGTACACTAAAAAAAAAAAGAGAGATTGGTCTGGGCAAAGATTTTTTGGGTAAGATCTCAAAAAAAGCACATGTAACAAATGCAAAAATAGACAAATGGATAACATCAAGCTAAAAAGCTGATGTACAGGAAAGAAAACAATCAACAAAGTGAAAAGACAACCTACAGAATGGGAAAAAAATATTTGCAACCTGTCCATTCCACAAGAGTTAATAACCAGAATAGATAAGGAATTCAAACAACTCAATAGGAAAAAATCAAATAATCCAATTTAAAAATGGGCATAAGTTCTGAATAGACATGTTTCAAAATAAGACATACAAGTGGCCAACAGGTATATGAAAAAGTGTTCAACCTCATTAGTCATCAGAGACATGCAAATCAAAACAACAATAAGATATCTCACCCCAGTTTAAATTGTTTTTATCTGAAAAATGGGCAATAACAAATGCTGGCTAGGATGTGAAGAAAAGAGAACCCTCATACACTGTTGGTGGGAATTTAAATTAGTATAGCCACAATGAAGAACAGTATGGAGGTTCCTCAAAAAACTAAAAATAGAACTACCATATGATCCAGCAATCCCACTGCTACATATATAGCCAAAAGAAAGGAAATTAGTGTATCAAAGAGCTATTTGCACTCTCATATTTATTGCAGCGCTATTCACAATAGCCAAGATTTGGAATCAACCTAAATGTTCTATCAACAGATGAATGGATAAAGAAAATGTGGTATATACACATGATGGAATATTATTTGACCATTAAAAAGAATGAAATCCTGTCATTTGCACCAACATGGATGGAACTGGAGGACATTATGGTAAGTGAAATAAGCCAAGCACAGAAAGACAAATTTAACATATTCT
>CAUYMX010084136.1:0-17364 GCA_963573855.1 Lepilemur septentrionalis | reverse complement strand
GGCATGGTGGCGCATGCCTGTAGTCCCAGCCACTTGGGAGGCTGAGGCAGAAGGATTGCTTGAGCCCAGGAGTTTGAGGTTGCTGTGAGCTAAGCTGACGCCACGGCATTCACTCTAGCCCGGGCAACAGAGTGAAGACTCTGTCTCAAAAAAAAAAAAAAGAAAAAAAAGAAAAACAGCTTTGTAAGATAAATCTTCATTTTAATCTCTTGAGAATATTTAAAAAATCAGAGCTGTCTTCTCATTCTTTGTATTCTATTATTAAGTGCTATTAAAAAAACAAATGTTGGACCATGAAAAAAAATTAAATAAATAAATACATGAAAAAAAGGATAAAGCTTGTAGATAAAAATAAAGTTCCATGGACAAAAAACCACAAATTTCACAAGAACCAAATAGAACTTCTAGAAATTATAAAATAAGATATTAAAATTAAAACTTAATGAATGAGTTAATCAACAAATTAGACAAAGCTGAAGAAAGAATTGGGGAACTGAAAGTCAATTATGAGGAAGTCATACAGAATGAATCAAAGAGACAAAGAGATAAAAAATCGGTAAGTTAAGAGATGTAGTAAATACAGTAAGAATAGCTAGCAAGAATTGATTAGGAATTCCAGAAGGAGCAAATAAAGAAGCAATAATTGAAGAAACAATAGTAAGAATTTTTCAGACTTGAAAAGACAGGAGTTCTTAGATTCAATGAATTAATGAATTCCAAGATGAATGAAAAGGAAATTCACACTTAGACTATACAGAGTAGAATTGCAGAACATCAAAGAAAAAGAGACTATATGTCTTAAATATACAAATAAAATATCTACAAACTAACAGCAGTTAGTTTGTGAAGAACTTATTAGCAAGAACAGAGACAAAAAGAAAATAGAGCAATGTCTTCAAATGGCTAAGGGATATTTGAAGACAAAAAAAATTGAGAGTTTATACTACTTGCTCTGCACTGAAATAACTATAAAAGCATGCTTTTTGTGAAAGAAGATATTGAATTTAGAAAGATGGAGTGGAATAAAAAAAATAGTGGGCAAAGGCATTTGTAAACATACAGTTACCAATCATAAGCATGGTCTATAAATACAATAGCAGTGACAAATTTTTATTTGTATAGAAGCAGGAAAAAATAACATATTAGCCCACAACAACATAGACTATTTGAGTTTTATAGTTATAACCTTCTAAGGTCTTTATGTTAAGGGAGAGAAGGATAGAAATGCAGACAAAATTTAGGATTCATTATGTTGCATTTACTTGTTTAAAAAATATGAGAGTGACCATGAAAGATGGAAATAAAATACACGCTTCCCAAAGCAAGAAAAGAGGAAAATGGGGTCGGGATCAGGAAATAAAGAAAACTCAACTGAATAGAAGTCTGGAAAGTAAATTTAATAAAAGAAAGTATATAATAAATGCCACAAGTTTCAACAGCTAGCTGTCTATCTGGAAAGAGGGAAAATTAACCCCCATCTGGCACTGTGTATAGAATATGCCCCATATAAAGTCCTAAATATAAAGATATGTATATGCGTATGTAGATATTCTCATATATATACACATATATTTTCATACATACACATATATAACTTTATATATGTAAATTATATGTGGCTAAAACTGCAGGATAGGGTAATGATGCTTTAGAAAACCAGTAAAAGAATGCAAACCAAAAAGAAAACAATTGATACAATTAACTCTACTGTAATTAAAACTTTCATGTATCAAGACAGGCCATTTAAAAACTTGAAACAAGCCAGGTGGTGGCTCACGCCTGTAATTCTAGCACTTTGGGAGGCCAAGGTGGGAGTATGGTTTAAGGTCAGGAGTTCAAAACCAGCCTGAGCAAGAGCAAGACCCCATCTCTCCCAAAAATAGAAAAATTAGCCAAGTCTGACAGTGCACACCTGTAGACCTGTAGTCCCAGCTACTTGGGAGGCTGAGGCAGAAGGATCACTTGAGCCCAGGAGTTTGAGGTTGCAGTGAGCTATGATTCAGTGAGCACTCTAGCCAAGGTGGCAGAATGAGACCCCTGTCTCAAAACAAAACAAAAAACTCTGTGGCTGAGAGAATTTTCCGAAGATGGCTGCCGTGATATATTCCATCTCATCTCGTACGTCCTCCTTGCAATGTGAAGTTGACGCTCCTCCCACAGAATGGCAAAGTTTGTGTCCCCTACCTTTAATCCTGGATGAAACTTCCAATCTGCCTTGACCAATAGAGTACATGGAAAGCACAGCTATGGGAATCCTGAGGCTAAGTCATAAAAAATATCACGCACTTCTGCTTTGATCTCTTGTGAGGCTCACTCTTGCAACCCCACCTCCATATTGTAAGGAGCCCAGGCCACATGCAGATGTAAATTTCCCAGCTGACGGCCCTAGCTGGGCCCCCAATCAACCACAGCAATAGCTACCAGATGCGTGAGTGCATGAGCTTTCCCCTGACTCCAGCCCCAGGGGCCATCTGACAGCAACTGCATGGAAAACCCCATGTGAGCAACCTGTTTGAGTCCAATCAGCCCAAAGGACCACAAGAGATATTATAATAATAAAGTTACTGGTGTCATTTGAAGCTACTGAGGTTGGGATAATTTATTATATAGCAATACAGTAACAGACACACCATCCAAAATCAGAAGGAAAAAGACAAATAATAGGAAACTTTTAACAAGAAATTCACAAAAGAGGAAATATGGGTAGATTATAAACATGCAAAAAGATGCTCATCCTCATTTATATATACTAGGAATCAGGTATATACAAATTAAAACGACAACATAAGACCATTTTACACCCATCTTTTTGTCAAAAATTTAAATCTTTTTTAATAGAAAATGTTGAGAGAAGCAATCTACCTACAGTAATGGTTAAGAGGCCAGGCATCTAATTCCAGCTCCACTCATGAACTTCATGGTCTTGAGCAAATGATATAAACTTTGTGTGCCTCAATCTTCTCACCTGCAAAATGGGGGATTTGCCTAGGATTGCTGTGAGAATTAAATGAGTTAATGCATGTAAAGTGCTTATAGCAGGGCCTGCCAGAGGAAGCAGTGAAGATGTGTTGGTGAGACAATAATGATGGCAACAGTGATGGGAAACCAGAAGAAGTTTTGGGCAGTTCTGGTGGGATTGGACTACACTTTAGTATAACCAAGATTTAGAGAGCAATTTGCCAATTCTTTTGTTAAATTGAAGATGCCAATACCCTTCAACTGAGCCATTCCACTTATAGGAACGCAGCATAGAGAAGTTCCACGGCATATGCACTAGTGGACACAGGCAAGTATTTTCATTGTGGCATCATTTTCTAATTTCAAACTCTTGGAGACAACCCGAGAGTCCTCAGAGTGATGCACAGAAGTGTAATAATGAGCATTAATGCAGCTTCTAAGCAAGGGATCTTTCAACTTCGAGGTTACCTTCCATTCCTGGAACTGAGGGCTCACTCTGATCCATGGAAGAACAGTGTGGGAACAGAATGAAAGGTGTATGTTATCCAGAGTTCTACCAGAAATGTCTATTACACTCAGGAGGAGGAATATGAGGTTAAACAGTAATAAGACCTAGTGTGGGAAGCAGAGCTGATGGGTGGGTCTGGGAGAGGACTGATGGCACAGGATCGTCATTCCTGTCCTATGGTACAGGTGCACTCATCCTTCCCTGGCCTTTCTGCGTATGCATGGTTTTCACATAGATACAGAAAGATGAATAAGTCACGAGCGTGGAATGGCACTTAGAAGCTCCAACTTTAATCCTGTTCCTCTATTCCAAGACACATAGTGGGATAGCTCTAGCTAGGGTATTAGGTCCAGACTTAGTTCTGGTTTCATTAGTAACTAACAGTGAAGTTGCAAGGCCCCTGTGAGTGTCAGTGAAAGTCTTGAGTTCAAATCTCAGCATTCTGTTTAGTAGCTGGGTTTCCTTGAACAGGACATGCAATCTTAATGAACCAGAAACTGCGTCAATAAGTTGGGACTAGTCATATCATCATCCTCCAGGGACATTGTGAGATTCGAATGGCACAACTTTTGTTGAAACATCTTATAAACTCTAATCCCATGGTAAGATTTACTATTCTTCTTATGAGAGAATCCTTGGATCTCTGAAATCCAGTAATTCCCTATAGTGTAGCTGGGATATCAGAAATATCAGTAAATCTGGAGATGATTTAATATGACCCTAGAGCTCCCATTATAAAATTTACATAGCCCCATTTTGTGTTGTATGCATAATAAATTGTGGTGTTAGTCATTGGTCTTTGAAGACAAGCTATTAAAGAAATAGAATTCTTAATTAATTTAGTGCAGAGTTTATCAGTTCTGTGTACAAAGCTTACTCAGAGCCCACTACATCACCCGACTGTGGAGTTGGATAAAGTCAGCTCCCATAGAATAAACCTTATCTTGTGCCCTGCAGTTTCCAGAAGCAATTCTTCCTAAGTTGGAGATTTGTTATCTGCTGGCTCCTTCGTAATGCATTTCCTGGAATAGGTCATGAGTAGTTGAGTCAAAAGTCTCTGCAAACATGAACAGAAACTTTTCAAAAGAAGAAAGAATAATGGCCAACAAACATATGAAAAAATGCTCAACATCTGTAATCATCAGGGAATTGCAAATAAAAGCCACAATGAGATATCACTTATCTCCAGGGAGAATGGCCTTTATCAAAAAGTCCCAAAACAATAAATGTTGGCGTGGATGCAGAGAGAGAGAGGAACACTCATACACTGCTGGTGGGACTGCAAACTAGTGCAACCTCTGTGGAAAGCAATATGGAGATACCTTGAAGTGATACAAGTAGATCTACCATTTGATCCAACAATCCCATTACTGGGCATCTACCCAAAACAACAAAAGACATTCTATAAAAAAGACATCTGCACTCGAATGTTTATAGCAGCACAATTCACAATTGCAAAGATGTGGAATCAACCCAAGTGCCCATCAATACATGAGTGGATTAACAAAATGTGGTATATGTATACCATGGAGAACTATTCAGCTATAAGAAACAACGGTGATATAGCACCTCTATTTTCCTGGATAGAGCTGGAACCCATTCTGCTAAGTGAAGTATCCCAAGAACGGAAAAATAATCACCACATGTATTCACCAGCAAATTGGTTTCACTGATCAACACCTAACTAGACATATAGGAATAACATTTATCGAGCGTCAGGCAAATGAGAGAGGGGAGGAGGGGATGGGTATATACATACATAATGAGTGCGATGGGCACCATCTGGCGGATGGACACGATGGAAGCTCTTACTCCAGGGGGGAAGGGGGGTAAAGGCAACACATGTAACCTAAACATTTGTACCCCCATAATATGCTGAAATAAAAAAAATTATTAAAAAAAAAATATTGTAAACCTTGAACAACACCCTGAGACCCATACAAAGTGCCACTAGTGGTGCTGCAAGTGCTCCCCAAAAGCAGAGAAAAGTCATGCCATTACAAGAAAAAAGTTCAATTGCTTAATATATACCATGCATTGAGGTCTGCAGCTGTGGTTGCCCACCATTTTAAGATAAAATAGTCTAGCATAAGGACCACTGTAAAAAAAGGAAGGAAGGAATGGAGGGAGGGAGGGAAATTCGTGAACCTGTTGCTGCAGCTATGCCAGCAGGCGCAAAAATCTTGCACTTTTTGTGAAATGCCTTCTTATACTGAAAATGCAGCTTTATGTGGGTGCAGGATTGCTGTAAGAAAGGCATACCTACAGCCTCCTAATATGTTTCAAAAAAAAACAAAAAAAAACAAAGTCATTATATGACAACTTAAAGCAAAAGGAAAGGGAAGGATCTAAAGCTGGAGAAGTTAATGCCAGCAAAGGATGGTTTGATAATTTTAGAAAGAGATTTGGCTTAAAATGTCAGGATAACAGGAAAAAGCAGTTTCTGCCAACCAAGAGGCAGCAGACAAGTTTCCAGACACCATTAAGACAATCATAGAAGAGAACAAGTATCTCCTTGAACAGGTTTTCAATGAAGACAAAAGTGCCCTGTTCTTGGGAATAAAATACCACAAAGGACATTTATTAGTAAAGAAAAGAAGCAAGCCCCATGATTTATGGCAGGAAGAGATAGGCTACCTCTCCCATTTTGTGCAAATGCAATCTGGTTTATGATTGCGACTGCTCTTATTTACTAAGCTGCTAAGCCATGAGCCTTGAGGGGAAAAGATAAACCCCACCTGCCAGTCTTTTGGTTATACAAGATGATGACCTGGACAACAAGAACCCTTTTTCTGGATGGGTTTCATCGATACTTTGCCCTTAAAGTCAGAAAGTACCTTGCAGATAAAGGACAATCTTTTAAAATTCTTTTTATATTGGACAATGTCCCTGGCCACCCAGAATCCATGAGTTCAACACCAAAGGTGCTGATGTGGTCTGCTTGTCCCCAAACAGAACATCTCTAATTCAGCCTATAGATAAGTGAGTCATAAAGACCTTCAAGGCTCATTATACATGGTACTTTATGGAAAGAATTGTCAACGTTACTGAAGAGAACCCTGATAGAGAAAACATCATAAAAGTCTAGAATGATTACACCACTGAAGATGTCATCTTTGTTACAGAAAAAGTCATGAAGACCATCAAGCCCAAACAATAAACTGCTGGAGAAAACTATGTCCAGATGTTGTATATGACTTCACAGGATTTATGACAGATCCAATCAAAGAGATCATGAAAGAGATTGTGTATATGGCAAAAAAAGGTGGAGGGTGAAGGGTTTCGAGATATGGATCTTGGAAAAATTTAAGAACTAACAGACACCACACCACAGGAATTAACAGAAGTTGACTTGATGGAGGTGAGTGCTTCTGAACCAATGCCAGATGTTGAGGAAGAAGATGTAGAGGGAGCAGCGCCAGAAAAAAAAAAAATGACATTAGACAGTCTGGCAGAAAGGTTATGATTATTCAAGACCACTTTTGACTTATTTTACAATAAAGACCCTGCATGATACACGCATGGAAACTAAAGCAATGAGTGCAAAAAGGAATGGTGACGTATAGAAATATTTTTTAGAAAAATGAAAAAGTAAAAAGACAGAAAGTACAATGAATTTTCATAAAGTTACACCAACTGTGCCGCCTTTTTGGCCTCCCCTTCTACCTTCTCTACCTCTTTAATCTCCATCACCCCGAGACAGCAAAGCCAACCCCTCCTCTTTCTCCTCTTCCTCAGCCTACCTAATGTGAAATGGCAAGGATGAAGACCCTTATGTTGGTCCACTTCCACTTAACGAACAGTAAATATATCTTCTCTTCCTTATGACCTTCTTAAATAACATTTTCTTTTGTCTAGTTTAGTTTATTGTAAGAACACAGTATATAATAAATACAACATACAAAATATATATTAATCAACTATATATTATTGGTAAGTGTTCAGGTCAACAGTAGTCTATTAGTAGTTAAAGTTTGGGGGAATCAAAAGGTATCCACAGATTTTCGACTGCATAGGGTGGGGGTAGTTGGCATCCTAACTCCCAAGTTGTTCAACTGTACAAAAATAATTAAAAGAATTAAGGGACGCCAGGCGTGGTGACTCACGCCTGTAATCCTAGCACTGTGGGAGGCCGAGGCGGGAAGATCACTCAAGGTCAGGAGTTCGAAACCAGTCTGAGCAAGAGAGAGACCCCGTCTCTACTATAAACAGAAAGAAATTAATTGGCCAACTAAAAATATATATAGAAAAAATTAGCCAGGCATGGTGGCACATGCCTGTAGTCCCAGCTACTCGGGAGGCTGAGGCAGGAGGATTGCTTGAGACCAGGAGTTTGAGGTTGCTGTGAGCTAGGCTGACACCATGGCACTCTAAGCCCAGGCAACAAAGTGAAACTCTGTCTCAAAAAAAAAAAAAAAAAGAATTAATGTAAGACAAGGCCTTTAATTTCCAGTGAAAGAATATAGCATGATGTAAAAAAGGGAAATTTGAAAAAGAACCAAATAGAATCTCTAGAAATAAAAAATACAGTCATAAAAATTATTAACCCAATTGACAGGAAGTTATCCTAAATAGAGCACAAGGAGATGAATTATAAAATATAAAAAAGAAGTTCAATGTCATGTAGCATTGAATGAGATGATCTTTCTTATGTTTACCAAGTATTCAAAAAGCAGTTTAATTTTCACGTGGCCCTTGCAGAAGTGGTTTATTCCAAGATTGGGATAGGGAAAATGTAAGTATGGAGTACCTTGTTGTGCCAAAAATAAGGAAGTATTCAAAAAAGATGTGGGCTTGTTGAAAGAGCATTAGGAGCCAATCGTAAAGAGCTCCCACTGACTAAAGCTTGAACACTTTGAACAACAAAAATAATAGTAATTAGGATATAATTCATAGCATAAGTATCCATGAGTCCATACTGACATAAATGAATAAATAAATAAATGAGGGAGAAGCAGCAGCTCTTCCTTACAGAAGAATTACAATTCATAAATGTAGAAGCAATGAGAAAAATCACCATTAGGCAACACCAGAGAAATAACTGTTGTAGGCAAGATCTGTTGGTGGACACTAAAATTAGTAGACAAAAGTTGGAGGACAACAACTATACAGTCTCAAAGTATGTTCTCAAGACATTTATTAATTTCAAAAGAAAATATAGTAACCTTGCAGTAGAGAAACCCAGTGTACCTCACCTTAAAACAGGTGATCTCCGTTAACATCACCAGTAATAAAGCATATCAACATTATATACTCCCTGATACACTGAAACAGGCACATTACTTTTATAGTATTCTTGCTAAAAATGTATAACCTCAATCTAATGATGAGAAAACATCATATACACCCAAATTGAGACATATTTTACAAAATAACTGAAGAGGACTCTTCAAAAGTATCAAGTTCATGAAAGGCAAGAAAATGAGGAACTGACAGACTGGAAGAGAGTTAGGAAACATGACAACTAAATGCAATGTGGGACCTGGATTGAATTCTGGAACAGAAAGAAGATATTAATGGAAAAAAGTGGCAAAATCTGAATAAAGTCCATAGTTTAACAGCACTGCATCCATGTTAATGTCTTAGTTTTAATAACTGTACTATAATATGTAAACAAGATGTTAACATTAGGGGAAGCAGGGTGAACAATATGAAAGAACCCTCTATACTTTTTTCTTTTAGTAAGTTTTGAGACATAATTCACATATAATTCCCCATGTAAAATGTACAATTCAATGGTTTTTAAGTATACTCACAAAGCTATACAAACCTCACAATGAATTTTAGAACATTTTCATCACCCCCCAAAACAATCCCACAATCATTAGTCACTCCCCATTTTCCCCCAACCTACCCAAACCTAGGCAACCACAAATCTACTTTCTGTCTCTCTAATAATGTTTGTTCTGGACTTTTCCTATAAATGGTATGATACAATATGTGGGATTTTGTGATTGGCTCCTTTTGCTTAGCATATTGTTTTCAAGGTTCAACCACATTGTAGCATGTATCAGTAGTTACTCCTTTCTATTGCCAAATAAAATTCTATTCTATGTATATACCTTTCTGTACTGTTTTTGAAACTTTTCTGTAAGTTTAAGGTTATTTCCAAATAAATGGTTTTTTAAAGGAATAGGATAAAATCACTACTTAAATAATGGCAATTTCTAGAATCAATAAAAGATATTAATTCTCTAATTTAAGTCCTAAGATAAATAAGTTTACATCCAGATGCATTATAATATGACTGTTAAACACCAAAGATAAAGAGACAATCTTCAAAGCTAAAAGGGAGAAAATACAGATTGCCTGCAAAGGAACAATTTGGAATAACAGACTATTCAAAATTAGCAGGACCAAAACACCATGTAATAAAATCTTAAAAGCGCAGAGGAAACTGCTGACCTACAATACTAAATCCACTATTCAATAGGAAGGCAAAACAAGTAAACAATCGATCAATTGATTGTCCAGGGAACAATACCTAGAAATTATGCACATATAGCATATCAATATTTATGTACAAATGACTCAGAATGTCTTGCTTAGTTGTCTATGAGATTTTGGAGAATTCACCCCTAAGTGTTTATACTATGCATATTTCTTGCTGGGGGAGAATGACACATTTCTCATATTATTCTTCCACAAGAATCTTAGCAACAGTAAACAGTACACATGAAGGAGACCCTACGCCATGCAGTACACTGGATAGAGCACATGACTGGAGTCAGAAACCCCAGGCTCTCCCATTTGGTAGCTGTGTGACTATGGCAAAGTCATCAATCTCCCTCAATCTGTTTCCCCAGCTGCAAAATGGAAATCTACTAGTAACACCTGCTCTATGTACAGCACAAGGTTAACAGTTAAGGCGTTATGGAGACAACTGCATGCAAACATGCTTTATACATTGAAAAAGATGGTTATTGCTGTGATAAGCAACGGAAAAAATAATGAATCCCAGAAGAATCAGAGCCTTTCCTTCTAATTCCTGTGCTGTAAAAATGACTTTGTTCTTTTGCAGAGGAACAGATAGCTATCTCCTAATTTTACTTTGAAAAGCTATTTCTAGAAATTCCCAAGAACAGCCTACTCCTTTTGTCCTGATTCTTTACTCCAACAGAGGGAAAGCTTTATAAAAACCTTTAGGCTATGAAAACTGCCTTATTTGCCCTTTTCATAATGAAAGTAAAAGAAACTGCCTTCACAATTAGAGGACTCAAGTCATCACCATGCAGTGAAGCCCTCTTAAGCTAATTCAGTACACTCAATTCATAAAACAGGATGCTTCTGTTACCAAAATACAATAACGGGATAAGAGAGAGTTTGAAGACACACAATCAATGGAGCAGAAACAATGGGAAAAACAACATTCTTTCTTAGCCTAATAATAAGAGGTTAAAGGTTGCAAGTATAAAAAAATGACTAGCACAGGTCTATTTAAGCAATTCCACAGCCTTTTAATGTCTAAAACTAGTTTATTATCAAGGCAGTGTTATAGGGGGAAAAAGACCAAATAGGAATAAATATTGAGTTGTCTGTGTTTAAAGTCTCTTATAATCTAAAGGACAGTAATTCTAATGATTTTCTAATACAGTTGCTCAACTTTTGTCTTGTTCATGGCAGAGAACGTAAAGGCATATATCTAAATGTCAAACTATGGTTTAGTAAATAATAAATATTTGTACTTGATGTGGTGAAGCTACTCTCATATTAACAACCCCTACCATCACTATGCCATTTCCAAAAAAGGTACAATAGATACTTTTTAAACTAGTCTGTGTTTTTGAAAAACGATTTGGCAGTTTGCAATGCATCATTATAATTCTACTATCTGAGCAGAAGAGGCTTAGAATTGTATAAGTGACACAAGTAAAACCAGAGACATTTATTAAACAGATTGATTAAAAATTAAAATAAACAAATTGATCTACACTATCAAGCCACCCAAGGGACTCACTACTCCATGGCCAGGGATGTTAGGTTTCTTTATCATTCCCCCGAGTGAGAAGTTACAGGTCCCTAAGATACCTCCCCTACAGGGAACAATATCTTCTAATGCAAACTTCATTGATTTCTCTGCAGGAACAGAAAAAATGACACAGAAGTTCCCTACAGGGACATTCACTTTTCAGTTTTGCTAGATCCTGTTTGGATTAATTATCTATTTCTTGGTGGACATTCTTCCGGTATGAAACAGCAAATTCACAGTAAGAATGTGTCAAAAATATCCTCTGACAAAAAAATGTTTGGTGCTTTATTCCCCCAAAATATACAGAGGGAATTTAAAAATAAATAAGTAAATAAAAGGCCAGCTCCTTTCCCTTTTCTGATAAATGGATGTTAGACTCCAAGGTAACAGGAAAATAACAGAAATTCAATTCAATCAATATAGTTTAAGATTTAAAAAAAACCAAACTGCTGGAAAGTTGTTCAGCCAATACAAATTAAATCAAAGCGAAGCAAACTGAGTATTTACCAGCAACAAGAATAAAATATTATCCACCTAAATTTAAAAAGAGCTAAAGAGACTATTACAAATATACTATAGAAAGAGGCTGAGAAACACAGTTTACAGCCATTTTATATTGAAAAATCAACATGCTGTGTATCAAAAATAACTGATGAATTAAAGCAGTCACTTCAGAGACTCTAAGAACATTTTTGAGAGCAATTTTAAACTACAAAGATGAAGCTTTTAGGAACACCTATTGAGTTTAGTCCATTTTACAAAGATAACATTCCATGAATACATTTCTAAGTGATGTTGACAGTTACCGAAATTTAACGTGATTACATGTTCAATGAAAATCACTCTTCCTTCCTCCACCCCACACCACCTTAGGTATCTACAGATTTGGAGGTAACAGAACTGATAAATTCTTAATGATAGTGAACATCAGTCTTTCAAGCCTGAGTGTCTTATACAACTATCTACAACTCCCTAATAACAAAGAAGAAACATGCCTGTGGCCTCTTCCCATAGAAACAAATTCCTTCTTAAGAAAATCAAAATTAAACACAAACTCTATAATCTACAAGAGAGAGAGAAAAAAAATCTTTTTAGCAGTCCTCCTTCAGGAATTCCTTTGTTCTTCAGTGCTAGAAAGCTAGTGAATCACGACAAAAAAGGTTCCCCAAAACACAATTTAAACGAGTATAAACAAGCTTTTTCCACCCACACAAATACAGCATCTAGCATAGTGCTTAGTATATACAAACACTCCCCTCAAAACAAATTTGTGAATAAATGATGCCAATTGGCCTGGGTACTTTTTCTGTCAAGGGCCAGAGAGTTAATATTTTAGGCTTTGAAGGCCACAGAGTCTCCATCACAACCACTCAAGTCTAGCGCTGTAGCATGAGAACAGCCACAGACAATGTATAAACAAATGGGCATCGCTGTACTCCAGTAAAACTTTATTTACAAAAATAGGTAGTGAGCTGGATTGGGCCAGTCAGCCATAGTTTTCCAACCCCTGAGTTAGACTATGTGATTGCTAACTAGATATAGTTTAGCAATTAGATTAGACCAATGCTTCTTTAACTTTAATCTACATATGAATCTCCTGTGGGAAAAGTATCTCCTTGTATTTAATAATAGAGATTCTGATTCAGTAGGTCTAGAGAAGAGTCTGAGATTCTGCATTTCTAATAAGCTCCCAGGTGACACAGAAGCTGTTGGTTAGAAAATCATACTTTGAGTTATAAGACATTAGACTTTATTACTGAATTTACCTCTGAACTTCAAAACATGTAGGAAATTAGAAATGGGACAACAATAAACCCTGGATATTTTACTTAAATCCTTCCAGTATCAGGAGTTTTTGATACACTGTCCCCATTTTAAAGCAGTCGAACTGACAATGAATCCCAAAGTTTTAGCCTTCCATGCTGCTCTTCCACTTAGAGCAGGCATGAAGATAATGTCAGAGCATTTATCCGGACATTCGGTTTTGGAAACAGAGACCTCATATTTCTTAATTTAAAAAGAATTAATATACAAACACAACTAAATAACACCAAAAAAAAAAAAACCCAAAACTCTTCCATGGATTTTGACATTATTTGAAGGTGGTAACTGTTGAAATTCATAAAGACTAAATATTTAATAGAAAAGTTTTCACTGGAGTCAGACAAAACAAACCCTGCGAAGTAAAACTACTTAAGGATATCTAATACTTTCACAGGACTCAGAATTACCTATTTTCTTTTCCTTCAGTTCAAGACACATAAAGTGAGCAACTGCTATGTACCAGGTACTAAGCTGGGCCCACGGAGGAAAAAACAACAACAAAAAAAAGGAGTGTTAAAATGCATTTTTTACCTTCAGGGAACTCACCATCAGGTAGTAGAGACTGATACATAAATATGCATTACAAAATCTGTGTTAACAGAAATTCCAGAAGTTACATATTAGATACAAAGAAGAAAATTACCTGGTTAAGGAAGAGAGCAGGGATCAGAAAGGAGTTCCTGGAGGAAATAATATTGAAGAGCAATTATGTACCAGACACTCTGTTATGCCTTTTTAATGTCCAATTATACTAATGTAAATTATATCAATTTATCTTATACAATAAAACAAAGTTATGTTTAAGGCATAATTTTAGGCAGGAGTCTTTAAATACTTTTTCTTTACGCAATTCCTAAAAGAGTTCTGAAAAATTACGTAAGTTGGCATCTAAAATCATAAATTTAAAGGTTGTAATAGACTTATTTTCTAATATATAGTAAATATTGCCATTTTATAATAAAACAAAGCGTGTACAACATTCAGTTAAGCTTATTAAATTGAATAAAATGCCACAGCCATTTTATATCTACCATCATCCATTTTATAAAATGTATGTGAAAAATGTCTTAACTGTCAAAAATTTTATATAATTCTTTTTCCTCTCAAAATTATATTTCTATTCTAGTTTCTTCTCAGAATTTTATTCCAATATAATATATTTCATGGTTGAAAGTCTGCTATTGGTCACCTTTCCTATGCCTCTACAACAAAAATATGTATATCAATTAAAATCATTTTTTATTTCTTATGACCATAAGACTATAAGAGTTTCTTAAAATCTGAGTTGTATCATTGGTATGTTTATTACTAATATGATTAATCAAAACATAAATATTACAAATATTGGTAAGTAATCATTAAACATTAAAAAAAACAGAAATGGCATGCCCCAAGTATCAGAGAGAAATGGTGACTTGACTAAAAAAATGCTTCTCCAAAATCATTATTTTGAATTATCCCTTGTTTCATGCCCTAGAGTTTTTATACCTTAAAGCAACGAACCAAGAAAGATTTAAGATATGGCTTCCTTTTAGAGAGTGGAAAAGAGGTAATTATGAAAAAAGAGTTAGGAAAGGAGAAACAGTATAACCTCAGGCAGATAAATGATATGTAAAGAGAACACAGTGAAGTTGAAGACCTGGAAATGGAGTTACTTAAAACGAACATGACTGCCTATCCCTGAGGAAGTCTTCACATTCTCCATGTACTCCAGTTTGTAGACCACGGCTTTAAAGAATTGTTCACTGCAAATTACAGATGCTAACTCTCTGGACCCAGTCTCTTGAGAGCACAGCAAATCCAAACCCCTCCTATGCAAACAATAAAGAGTTCAAAATTAAAATTATATGTAAAAACTCCACAAGTGAAAATAAGCTATTGATGTTGGTTAAATTATTCTCAGAAGTCTATATTGCAATTGATATTAGAATATCTCAGAAAAACATCTGTACCATAGCAATGGTTGAAAAACAAAAATTTTTCAAGAAAACACACTGCAACTACTTGGGGAGAAGAGGATAGATTGTTAATTTCCAAAACAGTCCACCTGCTGTGGGAAAAGACATTAAAAAGATGAGGAAACAAAGAGCACCAGGAAGAAATGTTAGCAAAGTAGAAGAACCAAGTAGAGGACCCTGGAGTTCAGGACAAGAATAAGATGTTTATAAGGGAAGCTTTTCATGGCTGTTTTCACTCAAGAAAAGTGAAGGAAGTATGAGAAAAGTCTATTGGCTCTGCCATTAATAAAATCTTTTTATTTTTCCACCCAAATTAAAAACAAACCACTTTCTGTTTGAACTGCTTGCTTATTATAAAATTAAGAGTATAGGAAGATAATGCTGCTTTTTCCTCAACTTTTTTTCAAATCTCATTGTCAATTTGCATTAGAAATGCAAATCTGCTAAATAATAAAGGCCCCTGCAAAGATTAAGATACAAAAACATTTATCACGTTGTGATTTACAAAAAAATTCATAATAACGGAAAGCAACTTAAGTATCTCACAACAGAGAATTCGTTTATTACGCCACGTGTTCATTCAATTAGATGTCAGAAGTGGATTAGCAACATGACATGGTGCACCGATAAACTTCTGGCTGAAAAAATAGATTGTGCATATAAAAACAGAATGTGCATAGCGTGATCTGTTTTTCATTCCATATATACACAGTGGTTATCTCTGTGGTTTACAGTTGACTTTTAATCTTCTTTTCTTCCTCCTATAGGGTCTCAGAAAACAATACCCCAAAATGAAAGCCTAAGAAGCAGCTCTCTCTGATCTTCACCTACCCTCCAGTCTCTGGCCCTTCATTCTCCCCAGAGGCTAGCCATAGAAATTAAAATCCCTCTTCCCTAAGGTAAGTCACAGAAATCAGAACCCCTTTTGCCCAAAGTCACCCATAAACCTAAAAAATATTGCTCTTTACCCCCACCGCCCACGTTTCTGAGTAAAATCTGGCCATAAAGTAATTATCTGACCTACCTTGTTGATTGTAAATCATAAGACCCCCATTCCAGAGAGCGTCCTGCCCCGTACCCAGCAGGAAGTAATGCTTTACAGAGAGGCCAAAAGAATCTAACCAGACAGACCTTGCTGAGTTTCCCTACTCAGTCTGTAGCATTAGATCACAACTTTTTTCTCTGCTCTGTTTCTACATGGCTATCCATATTTTGTTGAACCTAAGCATAAAAATGGACAGCTTCCCCTGTATCTTTGGGTCTTCATTCTGAAGGTTCCCATGTCATGTAAAACTATGATTAAATAAATTTGTATCCCTTTTTTCCTATTAATCTGCCTTTTTATCAGTGATTTTCATTGAACCTTTCAGAGGGTAAAGAGGAAGTTTTCCCTTGGCCCCCAAACTGCACAGTTTCTGACTTTCCCACCATATACACAGAATACTTGAGTCATACTTTAAAAAAAGATTTATAGACTAATTTTATGAATTTAATTCTTAATCATTGTTCTAAATTAAAATTAATTTTATTTGGTTCCTCACTTTCCTATAACTTACATAAAGCTTATTTTCATGTGACATCTGAAATTATATTTTAAAAACGATTTAGCAAATTGATCACTCTTTCATAACAGCTGACATTTATGTGTTTTCTATCCACCCACTTAAATTAAGTTTGTTTTACAAAGAACTTTGAAGTTTACTGTAGCTGTTCTTATTTTATAAAGCAGAGCCAAACCTCTTCTACCATACATGGGAAATCTAATATAATTCTAAGGATATTTTATGCACTCTTATTGCCAGGCATGATTATTACCCCTCCCTTCCCCAAAGCATAAGCCAGGAATTAATTATTCTTGTTATACCAACTAAATGTATAGGTGGTAGTAACTACACAATCCGTAAACACAAACCAGGAGAATAATACTGCACAAAGCTTAAAAAATTCTGAGCAGGTGGACTGAAGAGCTCTATGCAGAGTCTCAAATAAAATACTAGACATTAGCATTGTAATAATTTAGATTTAACACACTACAACATGGCTCAACCTTGAAAGAAGAACCTATGTGAAAGGAGCCAGCCACAAAACATCACACATTATATGATCCCATTTATATAAAATATCCCAAACAGGCAAACCTGTAGAGA
>CAUYMX010084135.1:0-24286 GCA_963573855.1 Lepilemur septentrionalis | reverse complement strand
GAGTTCGAAACCAGCCTGAGCAAGAGCGAGACACCGTCTCTACTAAAAATAGAAAGAAATTAATTGGCCAACTATAAAAATATATAGAAAAAAATTAGCCGGGCATGGTGGCGCATGCCTGTAGTCCCAGTTACTTGGGGGGCTGAGGCAGAAGGATTGTTTGAGCCCAGGAGTCTGAGGTTGCTGTGAGCTAGGCTGACGCCACAGCACTCTAGTCTGGGCAACAGAGTGAGACTCTGTCTCAAAAAAGAAAAAAAAAGTTTAAAAACACTTTTGCATTGTGGCAAAGAGCGTCTGAGGATGTCTTTTACTTATAAATGCGACCCATGAGTGTTTCCTAGTCCTCACTGAACTGTAAGGTGATTTTGTGTCTGCCTAGCAATGTGGACACTGTATACAGGAAGGAAACGGGTTGTTTAAATGTCTTACAGAATTAGTATTTTCTAAAATACTAGGAAAGTTTAAAGGTTCAAAACTGAACTTTTCTTGGGATTGAGTTAAGAGAATTAGAAAACACAAGAAGAGGAAACCAGAGTCTAGTGACATGATTAAGTTTCAGATGTATGGTGATGCCCTCTGTGTTTTTGCATTCCTTGAGTTAATTAGGAAATTCATTTATCCTTGTGCATTATAGATGAGATCACATATTATAGAGATTTCACTGTTTAACTTTTGTTATTGAGTTAATTTTATATCCATAATTGTTTCTGCCAGTATTATTTACACCTATTACCAAATACCTTCCTGCTAGAACACTTGCATTGTTGAGTAAGTGAACAAGGATTAATGCAATGAATTAAATAGTAAGAAACTTTAGGTTGGCCCTGAGGTGATGATCAAGTCAGTCAGTGATTGTACGCTCTCTCAGAGATGTGAGGCTTATTTTTTAATACACTGTTTTATCTAGAGAGGTCCATTGCATTTATTTTATCACTTTAGTCCTGCACTAAACTAAATTGCCTTAGATTTCCTAGGTATTAATAATTAACTTAATACTTAAGATGAATTGTTTACTGCCTGATCACCAATAGAATTAAGTGAAAAATTCTTATGATGTTGGTGAATTGCATTATAGTTCTCAGAATATGTATAGTATAATCATGGGCCTGATGGAGATCTTTTCTTTTTAGATTTGTGTGTCTCTGTAACTTAATTTCCTTTAGAGCAAACGGCTATTGGATAGTTTGATTTACATGTTCATGTTAAATGTTACATATCTTAGAGAGTGACATTGAAAGCATAAGTATGTTTTTATTCCTTTATTATTGAATGTCATTATGAATTTTAGGTAGCCTTGGTTTACCCCAACAATGATCCAGTCATGTTTATGGTGGCTTTTTATGGATGTCTCCTGGCAGAAGTGATTCCAGTGCCTATAGAGGTACCTCTTACCAGAAAGGTAACATTGCTGAATTTAAGAGGAATGTAGCCTATATGACATGGCAGGCGTCAGGTTCTTATTGGATTGATTGACTCAGTCATAACATGAGAAACAGTCTGACTATTTTCTGAAGTCCTTACCTTCACTTTCTAAAAACATGAAAGTTGTTGAAAATTATGAATATTTACAAGAGTCATGTAAATAACATAAGTTTTCAATTAAGATAGAATTTTTACAGTATTGTATATCATTTACAATAGCATGGAGGCATACTTGACTTTGAATAGTTACCATTTATAAGGAGTACCACTCTTGTTTCAGAGACTGTAGATAACCACATTTACAGTAGCTGTGACCTTTTTGTAAAGCGGTTTCCTTTAACTGTATCATGTGACCTAGGATTTCCATTAAGTGGATGGGTGATGCAGTGATTGCATGTTATTCTCCAATATAGGATTTTACTTTGACAACACGTCAGCCTTACTAAAATGGAGCATATGTAACAGATTTCCGTGTTTGACCGAATGATTTCTCCATGAGCTGCTTGAACTAATTTTCTCAGGCAGTTTATTACTAAGTGTTGATGTCAAAGATGAATCTGGTGGAAAATGTGGATTCATAAGAAAAAAATCATTTTTTGGAAGGAATAAAAAACAAATTGGTAACATCCCTAAAGCTCTAGTTAATGGGATATAGTTAGCCTTCAATTAGTCAGGAAATCATAGGGTCATTCATAAATTATTAAGTTGGCAGTGTTTGTGTGGTTTCATAATGATACTTTTAAGATGACATTTTAATGGAAATACTTTAGACTGTATCTTTTGTTTTTTGCTCTTGCTTTTGCTGCTGTTACACGGCTTAAATCTACTTTCTTTAAAATAGAATAATAAAAGGAGTATATGGATTTGGTATAACCATCCATTGACTTTCATTGTAAATCTGGACATTTGGTATCCCTTTACATTATTTATTTTGTTATGACCTGAAGCACTTTGCCCTTGGATCTAGGGGTGGGACGAGAGGAAGACTACCTAACCATGTTAGCATTTATTTCATTTCTCTGAAACTAATCTAAAAGAGGATCACTGCTGACCCTTGAATAAAGTGGTCACATTTGGCTGGTAGGATTCATTAGCAATGTCAAGTTAATAAAATGCTTGATTTATACTCAAGAAATAATTGTATTGTAGAAATTATTTGGAAGAACATAATGTTATTGGATTTTGACAATTGCTACATGTTAGTGAGGCTCCATGAATGTTATCTGACAAGTGCCAGAGCATCACTAAGTGTTAGCGTTTGGGCCTGGGATATGCTCATATTCACTCCCCTGCTGAGTTCATTATCTTTTCTCCACAGGATGCTGGAGGTCAGCAGATTGGCTTCTTGCTAGGAAGCTGTGGTATTGCCTTAGCTCTTACCAGTGAAGTTTGTCTAAAGGGATTGCCGAAAACCCAGAATGGAGAAATTGTACAGTTTAAAGGTTAGTAATATTTGTACCTGATTTTAGTTAAAAGTTAAAACTTAATGCTTTAATTAGCATTTTAATTTAATAGTAGCTAAGTACTTTACATATATTTTCTTATTTAATTCTCACACTCTTATGAAGTAGGTACCATTATTAACCCCGTTTTACAGGTGAGGAAACTGAGAAACAGAGAGGTTAAGTAATTTGCCCAAAGTCACAGCTAATAAATGGCAGAGCGCGATTTGAACCCAAATCTGTCTGATTCCACAGCCCACACCCTTAACCTTTATGCTGATGGTTGGAAAAAGCTACCACTCTGTACATTAAAGCTAAATGCTACATATAGAGACAGAGGATAGACCACTAACCTCAGTGGACTTCCACTGCCAAATGGACCTCCCAGTTGTTGAGGTAATGTCAAGGCCTGGAATTAGCATGTGGAACGATTGTACTTTTAAAAGAAGGTATAATTGTCTGGTGATTTATCCCTAAAAACTAATAAAAAAATAAAGTACTTTATTGATTGTAAAATGGTCTTAATTTGGTCTCTTGATATTTAAAATGACCAACTCAGTGTGAATTCCTTCCCTGATGGCTTGGGCAATTCAGTTTTTACTTTGGGTTTGATTTAGGTTGGCCCCGGCTCAAATGGGTTGTAACAGATTCCAAGTACCTTTCAAAGCCACCTAAAGACTGGCAGCCACACATCTCACCTGCAGGTACAGAACCAGCATACATCGAGGTAAGTCCTGAGACTGTAAAATGTGCTTTCTGCCATTTCCTTTGGCTTCAGTTGCCATCTTTCAAAATATAAAACTAACTTTCTGCAGTTTTAATGTTAGAAGATCCTCCTGCTTTGTGAAGTTACTGTCTTTTGGCTTGTAAAATGCCTTGTAGTGAACTTTCTGTTGTAATTATTTTGATCACAAATACACATTCAAGAGAAAGACAGCAAAGAAATTGATACTTCACATAAGAAAGTTACAAAAGACTTCAAAGAAGTACAAAGGTTTAAGAAATGATTTACTGGCAGAGAAATTTCTCTGCTGCTTTTTAAGGGAGGTTTGGAGCAAAGGAATAAGAAATAAGGAGGGAAAATAGCTGTGCTCAAAAAGTACATATTCAACAGATGAAAGATAAAGAGCAAGAAGAAACAAATGGCTAGCAGGTTTGTTATTGAAAGTTAGCACAGGAAGTAATTGTTTGGCAACAGGATCTTGTTAAGGGATTAAGTCCTACTGCAAACCAGGTACCAGACTAAGTGCTTTAAATGCATTTTCTCATTTAGTCCTCATGACCACACTGTGAGGTTCAGATTTTTATTAAACCTTTTTTATAGATGAGGAGACTAAGATTTAAAAGACTTGAGTAACTGACCAAACGTCACATGACTTGAAAACGGCAGAGGTGGAACTCAAAGTCAGGTCTGTCTGACTCATAGCACCTTTCACCGCTCTGCATCTTGCTTGAGACATACGCTCACCAATTGTTTGCTAAATTAATGAATAGGCAAATTAGCTGGGCCCGTTGGCTCATACCTGTAATCCTAGCACTTTGGGAGACTGAGGTGGGAGGATCGCTTAAGGCCAGGAGTTGGTGACCAACCTGAGCTACATAGCGAGACCTCGTCTCTACAAAAAACAGAAACACTAACCAGGCGTGGTGGCGTGCACATGTAGTCTCAGCTACTTGGGAGGCCGAGGTGGTAGCATCACTTGAGCCCAGGAGTTTAAGGTTGCAGTGAGCTATGATGATGCCACTGCACTCTAGCTTGGGTAAGACTGTGTCTCAAAAAAAAAAAAAAAAAAATTACAAATCAATAAATTTTTAAAAAGTTTGGGAAATATCACCCAAACTTGAACATTATGGTGACAACAAGTATAGATAACTTTAATGACTTTGACTATAAAAAGGAAGAGAGTCAGTAGTAGCTGGGAGAGGTGATAGGATAATGTTGGATACAAGGATGATTGGTTTTAAAGATGGAATAAATCTAAGTGCATTTAAAAGGTAGACAAACGGCCGGGCACGGTGGCTCATGCCTGTAATCCTAGCACTCTGGGAGGCCGAGGCGGGAGGATCGCTCAAGGTCAGGAGTTCGAAACCAGCCTGAGAAAGAGCGAGACCTCGTCTTTACTATAAATAGAAAGAAATTAATTAGACAACTAAAAATATATAGAAAAAATTAGCTGGGCATGGTGGCGCATGCCTGTAGTCCCAGCTACTCGGGAGGCTTAGGCAGTAGGATCACTTGAGCCCAGGAGTTTGAGGTTGCTGTGAGCTAGGCTGATGCCACGGCACTCACTCTAGCCCAGGCAGCAGAGTGAGACTCTGTCTGAAAAAAAAAAGAAAAGAAAAGAAAAGAAAAATAGAGGATTTCTCAGACAAACAAAAACTGAGGAAATTTGTTGCCAGTAGACCTGCCTTACAAAAAATGTTAACAGAAGTTCTCTAGAGAGAAGGAAAATAATATAGGCTAGAAACTCAGATCTACATAAAGACAGGAAGAGCATCAAAGAAAGAATAAGCAAAGGTAAACTAAAACTTTTATTTTTCTTATGCTTACTTGCTCTAATAGATAACAATTTATTCAAAATGATAGCAATAATATATTCCAAGAAATTATACCAATTGCCTACAATCTTTTCCAGAAGATAGAAGCAGAGGGAATACTTCCTAACTCATTCCATGAGGCCAGGATTACCCTAATACCAAAATCAGACAGATATTATAAGAAAAGAAAACTACAGATCAATATGTTTCACAGATATGGTGCAAAAATCCTCAGCACAATATTTAAAAATTGAATCCAACAATGTATAAAAAGTCACAACCAAGTAGGATTTATCCCAGGTATGCAAGGATGTTTCAACATTTGAAAATCAATTAATGTAATCCATCACATCAGCAGGCTAAACAAGAAAAATCACATGATCCGTTAATAGATGCAGAACAAGCATTTGACAAAATCCAAGACCCATGATAAAAACTCTAAGTAAACTAGGAATAGAGGAGTACTTATTCAATTTGATAATGAATATCTACAAAAACCTATACCTAACAGCATTTAGGCCAGGCACAGTGGCTCACACCTGTAATCCTAGCACTCTGGGAGGCTGAGGCAGGAGGAGTGCTTGAGGTCAGGAGTTGAAGACCAGCGTGAACAAGAGGGAGACCGTGTCTCAAAAAATAAAATAAAAAATGACATTACATTTAATGGTGAGAAACTAAATGCTTTCTCACTAAGATCAAAAACAAGGAAAAGATGTCCCCTCTCAACACTCCTTTCCAATATTGTACTGAAAGTCATAGTGCTACGGTCTGAATGTTTGTGTGGCTCCCAAATTCATATGTTGAAATCCTAACCCCCAAGGTGATGGTATTAGGAGATGGGGCCTTTGTGAGATGATTAGGTCATGAGGGTAGAGGCCCCATGAATAGGATTAGTGCTCTTATAAAAGAGTTCTGAGGGAGAACTCTAGCCCCTTTGCCACATGAGGTTACATAGCCACTTATGAGGAAGCAAGCCCTCACCAGGTACCAAATCTGCTGGCACATTGACCTTGGACTTCCCAGTCTTCAGAACCATGAGAAATAAATTTATGTTGCTTATAAGCCACCAAGTCTATGGTATTTTTATAGCAACATGAATGGACTAAGATACCTAGCTAATGTGATAAGACAAGAAAAGGAAAGAAGAGGTATACCAATTGGGAAGAAGAAATAAAACTGTTTTTATTCACAGATGATGTGTTCATTTATATAGAAAATCCAAAAGAATTGACAAAATAAAAATCTTCTGCAACTAATAAGTGACTATAACAAGGTTGCAGGATACAAAGTTATTATACAAAAGTCAATTGCTTTCCTATATACCAACAATGAATAAGTGGAATTTGAAATTAAAACCACAATACTATTTACCTTAGCATGCTCCCACAATGAAACACTTAGGTATAAATCTAAGAAAATATGTACAAGATCTATATGAGGAAAACTATAAAACTCCAATGAAAGCAATCAAAGAAGAACTAAATAAATACAGAGAGGGGTATCCCATGTTAATGGATAGAGTGACTCAATATTGTCAAGATGTCAGTTCTTCCTAATTTGATGTATAGATTCAATAAAACACCAATCAAAATCCTAGTAAGTTATTTTGTGGATATTGACAAACTGATTCTAAAGTTTATATGTGGAGGCAGAAGATCCAGAACAGCCAACATAGTATTGAAGGAGAACAAATTGAAGAACTGACACTACCTGATTTCAAGACTTAATATAAAGCTACAGTAATCAGGACAGTGCGGTATTGGTGAAAGAATAAAGAAATATATCAATGGAACATAATAGAGGGCTCAAAAATAGAACCACATAAATACAGTCAACTTATCTTTGACAAAAGAGCAAAGACAGTCTTTTCAAAAAATAATGCTGTAACAACTAGACATCTACATGCAAAAAAATGAATCTAGTCACAGACCTTACTCCCTTCACAAAAATTAACTCAAAATACATCATAGACCTAAATCTAAAACAGAAAAAAATAAAACCTCTAGAAGATAACATAGGAGAAAACCTAGATGACCTTGGGTATGGCAATTACTTTTTATTAACAGATACAACACCAAAAACACAGTGCGTGAAAGAAAGAAAGAATTGATAAGCCAGACTTCATTAAAATTCAAAACTTCTGTTCTGCAAAAGAATGTCAAGAGAATGAGAAAGATAAGTCACAGACTGGGAGAAAATATTTGTAAAAGACATATCTGATGAAGGACTGTTATCTAAAATATACAAGGAACTCTAAAACTCAACAAAAACAAACTGATTTTTAAAAATGGGCCAAAAATCTTCTGGGTTGGTGAACACATTCAGGTGCTAGGATGGTGGTATGCCTAGAAAGGGCATAGAAACCCTGCAATATTTCCCCCCACCCCATACCTTGCCCTTTATATTTCTTCCATCTGGCTGTTTCTGAGTTATATCCTTTATAATAATCCAGTAAACATAAGTAAAATGTTTTCCTGAGTCCTGTGAGCCATTCTAGCAAATAATTGACCCCAAGAAGGGGGTCATAGGAATCTCTGATTTATAGCTGACTAGTCAGAAGTTCATGAGGCCTGGACTTGAGATTGGCATGTGAAGTGGGGGCAGCCCTATGAGACTGAGACCTTTAACTTGTGGGATTTGATGCTGACTCCAGGTAAATAGTATAAATTATTGGTATGGGAAAACACTCCAGAATTCGTGTCAGGAGTGAGATTTACTGTACCATGTTGGCTCATGGAAACATGTATTTTGGGAAGAAAAAGGATGAGAGGGTGAGGAAGAGGAACCTTTGACCTGGGTGTTCATGTGGTCACCCACGGCATGGAGCAGTGGCTATACTATGCTCAGTCACTAAAGGTAAGTTACCATTGGAATTTTGAAATGGATCCAACTCTCAGGGAGTTAGTTGGATGAATAAGGAAATGCAAACTAATAAGAAAAAGGCAAAATCAAGAAACTACTGAAAGTAGAAGGTATAGTGTGAGGGAGTTGTTTCATTTTGTAGATTGATATCATTGGCTTCCTGAGGAACCTTTACTAAAAAGGATTATGAAGAGTAACTAATTTAGGGACAGTGTCTTTGGTATTGAATGCTGCGCTACCAAAGGTTGGGTGAACCAAAAGGAGTCCCTACTAGTCTCCCAACATTAAAGGGCTCCAAAAAATTCTGCTCTATTTACCCCAGTTTGGAAAAATTTAATAAACCAGAAGGCAAAGATTATAATGTGAAATCTAACTTAAGTTGCCTGGGGCAATAGTCAGGCTGATTAATCATGATAAAGAGTAACAAAAGGGCCATGGCCCCTTGGCTCTAACACTCACTAGGGACCCAAAGATTTTTGCACATTAGTGGGTAAAATGGTCAGAGTGTGCAGAAGAAAAGTTTGTGGGACTTCTTGACATAAGAGCTCCATGCACTATGGTACCAAAACCTGTTGGTGAAGCCCTATGGGAGCTACAAAATTGATTGAGAAAATACAGAACTGTAAGGGTTGATAGGATTAAGGTGGACATTTGGATGAAAATTGGAATGCTTAAAAAGATTTTACGGGAAGAAGGTGTATTTCCTTTATTTAAATGTTTCATGGGAATGGACATTATGTCTGACTGGGAAATATCTACCCTTTCTAGTACTATAAAAACAAAACTTGTAATGAAGTTATAAGGGAGGCTACAGTTAGGAACATAAGGGTTGATGGGATTAAGGTAAAAGTGTGAAGACTTGATATGTTTGAATAGGCTTTACATGATGTGGTTGTGTCTTTTACCTTATTGTGTTAAGGGGATGAACACAGTATCTGATTGGGAAATATTTCTCTGACCTAGTATTGTAAAATGAAGGCATGTAAATCTGTCCATCAGGTAATGTTAATTAAATACACTAAATGGGCCATTTGAGGACATTTCCTAGCTTGCTATTGGACATTAATTGAAACTACCCCTATAACTGAAGGATGTAAAATAATCTTGAAACCTGAAATACCCGTGATATATTGGGTGATGTCAGAAAAACACTCTAATAAGGAAAGCAGTGCCTAGAAGAGCTCCATGATAAAATGGAAGTGGTTTATACATGATCATGCTACCTGTGGAATTCAAGGAGGAGGTATTCATGAGCAGAGAACCTCATTTCCCCTAGGACTGATTTTGGAACTGCATGAGGAGCTGATGAATTCTACTGTCACTTGGACAGAGCCCTATAAACAGCTCTCAACTGATCAACAAGGGGCAGGTTAGTTTATGGATGGCAGTTCCGAGGTGAATGAACAATACCCTGTTTGGAAGGCCATAATCTGATCAAAGATTGTAAGAACAAATCGGCTCGGCAGGCTGAACTGCATGCTGTTTTCCTAGCAGTGATGGCAGAACTGAACAGTGGTAAAAAGCTCCTATGTTTGGGTTTTTACTGACTCATAGGCAGTGGCCAATGATCTGGCCATATGGTCATACAGAGGGGAAACGGAAAATTGGCCTATTAAAGGATGCCTGTATGGGGCATTGCTCTATGGAAATTGCTATGGGAATTTGAGAGGTGCATTAAAGTAGGACATACCAATTCCCATCAGAAGAATCCACTTCCAGGTTTATGAAATGAGTGGTCATTAGGGGAATGCAGAGAAGGGCTGAATCTAGACATTCTTCTTGCACCCTTCAAGGCACAAAATGCCAATAACTATTCTGTTTTCCAACAAAAGAGACAGAGACTGAAGATGGCTATGTGGCAGATTCCCCAGGGGTAAAGCCCTGAACACGGCTGGCAAGTCAGATTGATGCTGGTAGCTCCAGGGTGTTGAGTCTTGACAGGAATAGACACTGAATCTTGACTTGGCTTTGCTTACCCAGCAGTAGATGCAATGCTCAGAGTGCTATAAAAGAACCAGAACAGAAGATACTGCACCAATTTGGACTGCTGAGTCACATTTTTTTCAGTTTATGGCCCATAATGTCCAACTGAAACACAGTTTATGGCCCATAATGTCCAACAATGGGCAGAGAGATATCCTTTTCAGAGTAATAGTTACAAATGGAAGTGGAATAGGCACTTGAAACACTGGTTGTCCAAAATGGAAGGAGATATAGGCATGAAGTGTTAGCTCTGGTGGAGGGTAAATGGGTGGCAAGAAAGTGGCCAAGGGCAGAAAGCGGGAACTGAATTGTAGCTAGGAACCAAATTGTGGCTAGGAACTGTTCCCTGGTGGGAACATACACAGTAAAAAGTTCCTGGTAACCTTTAACTGACCTAGAGCCCATTACCACCTAACTAGCACAATATGGGTAGAGCTTCGTGAAGCATTCTGGGGAAGATGCAGGAGCAGAAAGGGACACTGGTTACATAACCAACCAGTTATGTAACCTGTTATATAACCTGTTATATAGCCCCAACCTGTCAATCACGTCAATCACCGCAAACGGCAGGAAACAACAACCAGTCCTGCCAAGAGAAAGGCGGGACAAACTAGTGAGCTTATAAAAGGCAGCTTGTGCTCAGACTTCCGAGTCTTTCTCCACTCCTGGAGACTGACCTGTTCCACTCTCTCTGGAATGTATTTTCACTTTGCGTAGTTTCCTTCCTTACTTTCATTCTTTCTTTTACATGACAAACTGTTTGTATAAAATTGCTCTGTGTTTGTGATCACTGCATCATTGGCTCAACTCAGTACCAGTATTCATTCTTGACACTGGGAATTGAGGGACCAGGGAACATCCAGATGAACTTAACAGAAGGGTTGGCTTACATGCCTTCACAAGTGTGTATTCATATTCAACATGGGGGGCGGGGATAAGGGAGTGTCCCCATTAGTAGACTTCTATGTTTTTCTGGTAAATCTGGGGAAGAGGAGTTGGGGAAGGAGGCTGGTATGATTACAATTCTTCCCAAGGGGATAGGACAATGGACACTGGTATGACAATACTTTTTTTTCTCCTTTTTTTCTTTCTTTCCCATATCATCTCAACTTTCTGTTTCCTATCTGATGAGGTGATTACAGGACCATGGATGTAACTATTAATACAAGTGCTGGAAACTGGGATGATTCCTAAGCAAGAAACTGCGACTGTATTTTTAAATCTTTATGTCAGAATTCCTAAAGGCCTCATGGGAGCAGGTTGTGCCTTTACCCTATCTGGCAGAGTTGAGGTCAAGAGTAAATGCAGCTGTATTGCCTAGTGGTCAAGATAGTCCACTAGTTCTGTCTTAACGTAACCCTACGCACCCCACATAAATGGGAGTGGACTGAGAGGAAGGCATTTGCTAGATTAGTATTGCTACCTGCAATCTGGACCAGCACACTGGATTAACCTAATGTTCCTTCCAAATGTGGAAAAATTTGGTTATAAATGGAGAAAAGAAGGAATAGTAGATGAGGGTAAGGAATGAACAAATGGATTATGTAGTAAGGGAGATCCAATATTGCATCAACACCTCAAAAGAGTCTCAGAGCAAGAGATGATATCGTCTCTTAGCTCAATTATACCAGATGCCTGAAAAGCTAAAGTCATATATTGCTGAGACCACTCCTCCTTTTGGAATCTGACAAGATCAAACAGAAGCCTGAAAACCTCATTTTAGGAGACAATTTCATATGATATAATGATGGACTGGACAAATTATTAATGACTGAATGGGACTCTAGCAATGTGCCAGTATCTTTTAATTGTTATGATACTTTTGTTATATGAGAAAAGACCAGGGATCTTTATATGGTGGTATTATACTGTGGTGTAATAAGTGTATTTGGTCTTTGTCCCTGGTTCCTAGCACGAGGATCCTAAAACCCTTGGGAAAAGGATGGGCCAAAAACCTTCACAGACATCACACCAAAGAAGATACACAGATGGCAAATAAGCATATGAAACAATGCTCCACATCATATGTCATCAGGAAAATGTAAAATAAAGCACTAATGAGATACCACTGTATACCTATTGGAATGACCAATATCGCAAACACTGACAACACCAAATGCTAGTGAGGATGTGCAGCAACAGAAACTCTCATTTACTGCTGGTAGGAATGCAAAATGGTACAGCCACTCTGGAAGACAGTTTGGTGGTTTCTTACAAAACTAAACACATAGTCTCACCATATGACCCAGCAATCATGCTCCTTGGTATTTACCCAAAGGAGTTAAAACCTGCACAGGCATGTCTATAGCAGCTTTATTCGTGATTGCCAAAACTTGGAAGCAGCCAAGATGTCCTTCCATAAGTAAATGGATAAATAAAATGTGGTACATTCATGCAATGGAACATTATTCAGTGCTATCAAGCCACAAAATTACATGGAGGAACCTTAAAGGCATATTACTAAGTGAAATAAGCCAATGTAAAAAGGCTGTTTACTTTATGATTCCAACTATATGACATTCTGGAAAGGGCAAAACTATGAAGACAGTAAATGGTTGATGGAGGAGGGATGAATAGGTGGAGCACAGAGGATTTTTAGGGCAATGAAAATACTTTGTATGATGCTGTAATGAGGGATACATGTCCAAACTCATAGAATGTGCAACATCAAGAGTGAACCCTACTGTAAACTATGGACTTTAGGTAATTATAATGTGTCAATTTTGGTTCATCAATTGTAATAATTGTACCACTCTGGTGGGAGATGTTGATAATGGGAGAAGCTATGCATGTGTTGGGGAAGAGGGTATGTGGGAATCTCAACCCTTCTCTCAATTTTTCTGTAAACCTAAAATTTTTCTATAAAAATAAAGTCTTACAATTAAAAAATAAAATGAAATAAAAATTTAACAGAGAAAAGAGCCCATTTTGCTTTAACAAATGAATGAATATGAGAAAGTATTGGCAAACTCAACTAAGGAAGTTTACAGGAAGTAGGATAGAACATACTGTAAGACTGGCCTTATCAGGAAGAATGTAGTATTATATAACAAAGACTGTGGTTCAGGAAAAGTAGCAGCTTTCTCAGGGATAAATCTTAGAAGTATGGTTTATATAAAGTAACTTCTTATAGTGAATTTTATTAATTTGAATTTCAGCTGAGCTAAAGTTGATTCCTTCACTGTTTAGTTCAGTGACTCTATATAAAATAATCTAGGAAGGGCCCATTAATGCAAATAAATAGTACAAATAAGAATGAGGACATGGAAAGGGATGGATAATCTATTTAAGAGATAAACTGCTTTTAAAAAATTTAGCACATGAATTATTAGTACTTAGGTAGATACTGCTAATTTATAATGATCGGAATTTTAGAACAGAAAAGAACTTTAAAAATTATACAGTCCAGCTTTTAAAATTTTATAGATAAGGAAAATAAAGCTTAGAGAAGTTAAATAAGTTGCCATTGCCTAAGGTAAACCAGAAGTTAGTGAAACAGCCAAAACTAGAATTCAATTTTGTCTATACATATTTCAGGATGTGTCTCTAAGAGATAAGGAATCTTAAAAAAAAAAAAAAACCACTACCATTATCATGCCTTAAAATTAATAATTTCTTAATATCATCAAATATTTGGCCATTATTCAATTCCAATTGCCTTATCTTTTTTTTAAGTTTGAGTTCCCTTCTAATGGATTCATAGAGCGTATAAAGAAAAGGCAAAACTTATTTGTGCTTGGGTAAAATTTGTGTTATGAAAAAGAAAGTTAGAAGTCATCTGTGCAACATTATCTCAGTCACAGATATTTCCAAAAGAATTTAGTTGAAAAAATATATTGCCTCCAGTTGCAAATACATAAACCAAAAGTAGAGATACACTATTACAGTGTTCTTATCCAAGCAAAGAATGCAGAAATGGGTGATATTTCTCTGAAAGTTATCCTTAATCAACACCTTGAATAGAGTTTTCTTTCAAATCATTAGGAGATAGTGAGTTTTATAAATGAAAAAATTGGTAACCAACTTCTTCCACAAATTGTTAAGTTCTTGATGTCTTATGTCATAGAACCTGTGAGCAGAAACATATTTGAATATTCCTCCCAGCTGACCTGATATAGAATCAGAATCAACAAGCCATCCAGGTTATATGTTCTGTGGGAAAGTAACAGATATGTTTATATTTGAGCCATCTGTTAAGAAAGGAGGAAACAGATGCAACATCATAATTAGATCACAGACAATGTTCTTGAGGGCTTATTAAGTGGCTGGCACTCTAAATGTTTTACACGTATTAACTTATACTTGGGTTTCTCTGAAGATCACATAAATCTTTTGCCTTTTACATGTTTTAACTCATCAAGTTGTTACAGCAATCCAATGAGGTGGGTACTATTATCATTTTCATTTTACAGATTGGGAAACAGAAGCCCATAGAAGTTAATAAACTTGCCCAAGGTTACACATCGATAAGTAGCACAGCCAGGATATGAACCCAGAAAGACTAGTCCCAAGCCTGTATTGATCTTATCTACTAAACATCTCTCAATATAAGGTTTATATTGAAAGTTACTATAATTTTTCTTTTTTTGAGATGGGGTCTTGCTATATTGCCCAGCTGGTCTCAAACTCCTGGGATCAAGCAATCCTCCCAGCTCAGCCTCCCAAGTAGCTGAGATTATAGGCATGTGCCTGGCTAATTTTTCTAATGGTGAATACATCATTTCTGTTGAAATAACTTATTTATTTTCAGATTCCAGCATTTGAAAAACTTTTGGAAGAACAAGATGAAACAAATATCTGTATGATAAAGCAATATAGAAAGTGATTCTTAGAAACAAACATGTGAAAAGAACATATACCGAGTTGTTAACAACCTTGATTATTCTAGGAGGCAGAGTGAGAAAAGAGAGGGTAAGGGGGAAATTAATTTTAAGAATTTTAAAACTAAAGTGTTGCTTATAACAAATTGGTTCCACGGCTCATATCATTGTCCAAAATCACCCGCTAGAACATCAGGGATGGTGTACCAGTCTTTATATTTTTCTTTCTATAAAGGAACCTGGAACTGGCCTTTGGGTATCACACAAACTAGCATCACAATTCTTTGAAGGGCTCTGGCAGCACAATGACAAATGGACAAAATAAGATAGTTGGTAAAGTTTCAAACCCTAGAAAACTTTAAAGAATATCATCTGTCCTGAATGATTTTAGATATTTACCTAAGTGAAGGCATGCAAGTACCTCAAGACTCCTTCTGACTCTTTTATCTCTGTGACTCTAATTCCCTTTGGAAGTGTGACCTCAATATAATTGACCCACAGAAGAACTAGTCTAAAACTCTCTGGTTTCCCATTTTTCACAGTGGCATTTTCTCAGTCACACCATTAGTAGTTATCAAGTCCCAACCTCACCCTCCTCTGCCTCACTATCATATGTAGAAGTTCTCTTTTGACAAACCATTTTACTTCCCAGAACGAGAGAAGAAGGAATATCAGGCTCAACTGCTATCTTTTTTTTTTTTTTACTTTCAGTATCTGGGTTAACAGTTGTTACAGTAGGCATTGATCTTGTCAGCACTATTTCAGCAAAGCATAGACCAAGAGTAAAATGAGCACAGGAAATCCTTTCATTTCCACAGGATGTGGATTACTTACTTTAAAGCTGTAAGGACTTGTTGTGGGTCTTCTGAATGTTGAGCTAAATATTCCAAAGCTTTTTCTGCCACAATTTTTTGTCCATTCTAAAATGAACAAATATAATATGTTAAATTACATCTCAATTGGTACTTACAAAATGGCATCTATATTCCTGTCCATTAAGGATAAGACAAAATTTGAATATGTTCATTCTGTATTCTCAAAAGAGCTACTACAAGATGGCAGAATGAAGATACAACTCACTGACAAAAACAAAACATGTTCATATTATCCCCAGAAACCCACTCCTCCCTATCAATGAATACTCACAGCCTTGCCAACACTGTCCTGAATCCACCAGGGCCAATGTTATTATGCTCTTTATCCCCATTTATTAGCAATAACCAAAAGAATCCCAGACTGTCAGGTTACCCTCATTTCCACCACTTTAGTTCCCAAAAGGCTCTGTATATCCCCCTTCTGTCCTCTTTTCCCACCTCTCCTCAACTCCTCCAACCCTTCCACTATGCTCTCTGAAATTCAGTCCACTCTCAGCAAAATCTCTTCTATGAGCAACCTCTACCCTGAAAATTCCCTCCACATTTTTGGTCTAATGAAAATCTAGGTTTCTGCCAAGATACTGCTTCTACTGAAGTCCTCCTAAGTGGTGGCTCTTTTTGCTCTCACTGCCCTAGTCTACTCCTAGGCCTATAGATGGAGTAGGGATCCTTCTTGCTCTTCATTGTCATTTAAAATTATTCTCCTGTTCTGTTTCCTAAAATCCCTAACATTAAGTTTCCTGGCACCAGACTATCACCCACTATCCTTCATTGTTGCTATTGTCTATCAACTCCCAGGCTATTTCTTCTCATTTCTTGATGACTTGTCGACTGCTCAGTTATTTTCTCCAAAAACTACTCCTGTCTTAATTTTTGGCACTTTCAATGTGCCAAAAATTGGTAGATGATCTACTCAATATCCCAGATTCTTAGTTTCTTGAATTCCACTCTGCCAATTACCTTAGCGATTCACACTCAGAGTCACTCACTAGACCCTCTCATTACTAATAATTGCAACCCTGCCATACTCTCTGTCAGGGCTGGGAAGAAGGTGAGCCAGGTGAGTTAGTGAAGCACTTAGGGTGAAAAATTTAAGGAGGCACTCACTCTCAATGTCATACAAGTAGCAATCCTGCACTTGCACGACCTTGACAAGGGGTGTCTCCTTGAGTTTTGAGCCCTAGGAGCCTCACTCCCTCACCCTAGTCCCCCCACCCCAGCTCTCAGCTCATGTACTCCACGTTCTGTCCACTGCCTCTTACCTTTTCAACCCGTTCCCTCTATTACCTGACTCCAGCAATAATTCAGCTGCAATAAGACCACTAACCCACTGATGGTACCATTTTTCACTGTTCCTCATCCTCTTGATGTCCTCCTCCAAACCCAGTTTAAATTCCTTGGGGACTAAGTATAACCACTCTCTTGTTCCTTGAGTTTCCTGACTCTCTTTTGCTTCATTGTATTCATCTGACAAAACCACAAGTCTGATTAAGTTCAACTTTCTACTGATTACATGCCTACATCCATTCAGCTGAATGTGGCCAGAAAAAAAATCCATATAACTACTTGTTTTATTTTAAAAACTTCATCAAATGGTTCTGAATGCTACTGGCAAGCAAATCACACTTTCCTAGTCATTCACTGTCCTGCTTTCCTGGATAATTAGTTTATATCTTATCCTGTCTTCTCAATACCCTAATACCTCCTCTCCCAAGCTCATCACTTGAGAGTGAGAATGGGAGAGAAAAAAGGAAGAGGAATTAGCAAAGGAGAATGAAAGAGAGTGGCTCATGAGGTAGGAGGAAAACAAGGATAATGTGGTGTCCTGGAAGCCAAATGTGTTTCAAGGAAGAAAGAGTAATCAACTGTTGAATGTTGCTGACAGGTCAAATACAATGAGGACCGAGAATTAACCACTGCAATTTACAATACAGAGGTCATTGGTGACCCTTAAAAAAGGAATTTTGGTAGAGTGGAGGGGCAAAAGACTGACTGGAGTAAGCTCAAGAGAGAATTGGAGGGAAGGAATTGGAGACAGTGAGTATAGATAACTCTTTAGAGGAATTTAGCTACAAAGGGAAGACAAAAACGCCGGGCAGTAGTTGGTGAGAGAACGAGGGTCAAGAGGTTTTTTTTGGTTTTTGTTTGCTTGAAATGGGATAAATGAGAATGTTTATATGCTGATGGGAATGACCCAGTAAGAGAACAAAATACTGACAACATGAGAGAGGAAAAGACAAGAGGTGATGGAAACTATGACAACAGTTGAGAAGGCAGACCGTGTGGTGTGATTCCTGGTGTGTGAGTAGAGGTGGTAGAGGGAATCTGTGGAAATTCTCTTCCTGACTGCTTCAGTTTTCAGAACCTAGAATAACCACATTGTCTCGTGTGTAGGGGGGATGAATTTTGTAAAGGGATTTAAAGATAGGTAGTTTATTTTAAGAGAAGAAAAAGCAATGTTTTACCTGCTTAATATCCCACCCTCACTACCCTTGTCTATACTCTTATCATCTCCAGACTGCATTATTACCATAGTCTCCCATCCTGTCCTGCCTCTATTTTCTCCCCATTTAGCTCCCCAGGCACAACCCAAATTATTTTCCTGAAGCACTACTTTTATATAAATTACCATCAACATTTTCTTATTGTTTAGAGAATAAAATTTATATACAATCTGGTCACAGCTATCTCTACTACTTTGTCTTATACTCCTCTACTACATCATCATAACAATACAAGCCCCTATTACATTAGGCACAAGAACTGGAATGGTGGAGACATAAGCCCTCCATCACTCTAACCAAATACAGTGTTTCTCAAGGCAATCACATTCCTTTTTCCATGTCTTGTTTATACCACCCCATCCTTTAAAAATGTTCTTATATAGAACATTTTTGCTACCATTTTCAAAGGCCAACTTGAAGTTTCCCTCCACTGTAGAGACTTCCCAAATCAATTCCAGTTGTCAGTGCTCTCTTCCTACTCTAAATTTCAGTAATTTTAACATGTATATTAGTTATTTGGTTGTTATTATATATACCACCTTACATTGCTAAGGCATGGCTTGTCTGTTCAAATTGACTTATGAGATCCTTGAGGACCATATTTCTAGCACCTAGCCCAATATCTTGCCCAAAGTAGTTGCTAAATACAGTTTGAATGATATGTATTTTGATATTGATGATTAGGGTAATAAAACTCCTGAAGGAAGAAAAATATTTGGCAGATGCAGATACAGGATGTATTTGTGCAGGATGGGGAGGAAGAGGAAACAGAGAAATCTATGTGGGGAACTCAAGGCAATTAATTATCTTTTTAAAGGAAGGTTTATAAGTTTACATTTGTTATAGAAAGTCAGAGAGAACCAGTGGAAGAATTATGGAATTGTAGTTCCAATCAGGAAGATGGTTTTTATACAGGAGAAACTAATTTAAGTTTACAAATCACATTCTCAGCCATCTTCTTAATTTTCATAACAATGCCAGAGGTAGGTATTATCTCTATCTTTGCAAATAATGAAATTAAGATTTGAAGAAGGCCAGGTGTGGTGGCTCACGCCTGTAATCCTAGCACTCTGAGAGGTCGAGGTGGGAGGATTGCTTTAGATCAGGAGTTTGAGACCAGCCTGAGCAAGAGTGAGACCACATCTCTACTAAAAATAGAAAGAAATTAGCACCTGTAGTCCCAGCTACTTGGGAGACTGAGGCAGAAGGATCACTTGAGCCCTGGAGTTTGTGGTTGCTGTGAGCTAGGGTGACGCCATGGCATTCTAGCCCAAGCAATAGAACAAGACTTTGTCTCAAAAAAATAAAAATTAAAAAAAAGATTTAAAGAAGTTAAGCATTTATTAGGTGACAGAGCCAGTACTCAAACCCAGTCCAAGAGCTCCAGAGCTGCTACTGTGCTTTTCCTAATCCTATATATTCATAAGACCAGAATTTTTTAAATAACACACAGGGGTGCAAGTATTTATTACTTCTAAACTAACATTGTTTTGTGGTTATGAACTAAAAAGGTCCACAGAAATTTAAACCATTTTGTTCAAAGTGATGACAAAGATAAGTTTTCAAATATTTAATAGATACATATTTATTTGCATGGTATCACATTTTAAATCTGGAGGGTTTTTTTTTCTTTTTTCTACTTTTTTTTTTGAGACAGGGCCTTGCTCTGTCACTCAGGCTAGAGTACAGTGGTGTCATGATAGTTCACTGCAACTTCAAACTCTTGGACTCAAGCAATCCTCCTGTCTCAGCTTCCTGAGAAGCTGGGACTACAGGCACATGCCACTAGGCCCAGCTACTTTTTCTATTTTATATAGAGGCATGGTCCCACTCTTGCTCAGGCTGGTCTTGAATTCCTGATCTCAAGCAATCCTCCTGCAGTGGCCTCCCAAAGTGCTAGGATTACAGGCGTGAGCCACATCCAGCCTGGACTTTCTTTTAAAAATTAATGTTTTGTTATGTTTATTTTTCTGTTGTTTTGAGTACAGCTCTGATACCTCACTGTTTCATTTACTTTAGACTGCATTATAAAAAAATAAAGAGAAATAAAGCAATTCTGCAACCAAGCTTGGTGAGAAAATAAGAAGCAAAACAAACAGTAAAGGAAGGTCTCTTCTGTGCCTCACTGATGATGATTCTATTAATTATCTTTCAAAAAAAAAAGAGGTAAAAATCTAGTAGATGGATACATATGAATTACCTCTAGAGCAAACTGAGCAGCTAAACTTAGAAGCATGGTAGGTGAACTTCTATCTGTAAGTAGGTCATTATCTTCTGGCTCTTTATCTGTCAATAAATTCTTTAAAGTAGTAATTGCCTGCAAAGCTGAAAAACAAGGAAACAATTAAAAAATGAAATACTCTAATCAAAGATAATACCTATTTATAGTTAACTAAACTGCAATGAATTTGGAACTTATTTAAGAGCGTTAATATCTTTAAAATATCAGTTAATATTCATAAAGTAATAAGAGTTGCTAAATTGTCCAGGAGGATTTGAATACCAGAAAAATGCCCAACTGAACAATTGCACTTTTGTGAATCTATCATATGGATATATTTGCAAAAGTAAACAAATACGTACAAGGACATTGATCCAGCATGATTTATAAGAGTAAAATATAGAATCAACGTAAATTTCATCAATAATGGATGGGCTAAATACATCTTGCTACATCCATAAAATGGTATAATACAGAATGAAGTAAATAATTGAATGGTTGTTTTATATTCCATTATATGTCTTAAAGGTAGACTATGACAAGTTAAATATGGGTACTACAGACTTTAAGTAACAAATAAGAAACAGTTCTAGATAATAAGTGAAAAAAGGAGATAAATGTAATCATAAAAATTAATCCAAAAGAAAGCAAAAAAAGGAAAAGCAATAAAGTACAGATGCAACAAATCGAAGACAAATAACAAAATGCTAAATTTAAATCTAACCATATTAATTATCATTTTAAATATAAATGACTCAAATATAAGGCAGAGATAATCACACTGGAAAAAACAAAACAAAACAAAACAAAACCCATAAGAAATACACTTTGGCTGGCGAAGTGGCTCACGCCTGTAATCCTAGCACTCTGGGAGGCCGAGGGAGGAGGATTGCTGGAGGTAAGGAGTTCAAGACCAGCCTGAGACTCTGTCTCTACTAAAAATAGAAAAAATTAGCTGGGCTTGGTGGTGTGCACCTATATTCCCAGCTATTTGGGAGGCTTGAGCCCACGTGTTTGAGGTTGCTGTGAACTAGGCTGACGCCAGGGCACTAGATTCTAGCCCAGGTGACAAAGGAAGACTCTGTCTCAAAAAAAAAAAAAAGAAGTAATACACTTTAAATATAAAGATAAAATTGGTTAAAAGAAGAGGATGGGATAATATATACTATGGTAAAGGTAATCAAAAGAAAGTTGAAGTGGCTATATTAATATCATACAAAGTGAATTTCAGGGCAAAGTATATTACCAGTGATAGAAAGTTACTTCAAGATGATAAAAGAATCAATTCATCATGAGGGCATAATCTTAAATGTTTATGCACCCAGCAACAAATTTTCAAAATTTAAGAAGCAAAAATTGGTAGAACTGCACAGAGAAATTAACAAATCCACAACTATACTCTAAGATTTCAATACTCTCTCTCAATAACTGATAGAACAAAAAAAAATAAAAAAATAACTGACAGAACAAGCAGACAGAAAATCAACAAGGACATACTGCGCTTAATACTACTGATAAACTTGACCTAACTGACATTTATAGGACACTCAACCCAGCACCAGCAAAATATATATTCTTCTCAAGTGCACATGAAATATTTGCCAAGAAAGACAATATTATGGGCCACAGAGCAAGTCTCAATATATTTAAAAGGATTCAAGTCATATAAAGTATGATCTTTGACTACAACAAAACGAAATTAAAGATCAATAAAAGAAAGTTCTCTGGAAAATCTGCAAATATTTGAAAATAAATAACGAGCTCTAAGTAATCCATGGGTTTAAAAAGGAATCAAAAGTCAAATTGGAAAGTATTTTGAACTGAATTGAAATACAACATATCAAAATTTGTGGATTGTCACTAAAGCAGTAATTAGAAGGTAATTTATAGCATTAACTATATTAGACCAGAATAAAGGTCTTAAATCAATGACTTCAGCTTTCACCTTTGGAAATTGGAAAAAAAGAGCAAATGAAACTCAAAGAAAGCAGAAGAATGGATATGATAAAGATTAGAGTATAAACAAATGAAATAGAAATCAGAAAAAAATAGAGAAAAATTAATAAAACCAAAAGCTGATTTATTTGAAAAGGTCAATAAAATCAATCGACTTCCAGCTATACTGGCCAGGAAAAAAAGAGAGAAGACACAAATTATAAATATCAGGAATAAGAAAGGTAACACCACTATAAGTTTTACAGATGTCAAAGGGATAATATAAGGACATTATGAGCAACTTTAGGCCAATAATTTTAACAACTTAGATGAAACATACAAATTTTTGAAAGACACAGACTACCAAAGCTAAATCAAGAAATAACAGATAACCTGAATAACCCTATATCTATAAATAAATTTAATTAATAATTAAAGATCTTCCCATTAAGAAAACTCCAGTCCCAGATGGCTTCACTAGTGAACTCTACAAGACATTTAAAGAAGAAATAATACCAATTCAACATAAACTCTTCCAGAAAATTGAAAAGGACAGTATACTTCTCAATTCATTCTATGAAGTCAGTATTACTCTGATAGCAAAACCAAAAACATTACAGGAAAATAAAACTACAGACTAATATCACCAGGGAACATAGACACATATATTCTAAACTGTTAGCAAATCAAGTTGTATAAATAAGAGACTACATCATGACCAAGTGGGGCTTATCCCAGAAATGCAGTATTAATAGTTGATAATCAATCAATGAACACATTAACACACTTTTTTTTAAAAAATAGGTCATTTCAACAGATACAGAAAAACCATATTACCAAATGCAACGTCCATTACTAAAATAAACCTCCCTGGGAAATAAGAAATAGAAAAGAAATTCCTCAACCTGGTAAAAGGAATGTATGAAAAACCCAACGCTAACATCATACTTAATGGTGGAAGACTGAATGCATTTCCCTACTATCAGGAAAAAATAAGGATGCCACACTCACTAATTTTACTTAATATTTTACTGGAGAATCTAACAAGAGCAACAAAGCAAGAAAAAAACAAAATTGTACCCAGAATTAAAAGGAAGAAATGAACTTATCTTTATTTTCAGGCAACATGATTATCTATGTAGAAAATGTGACGGAATGTACAAGAAAGCTACTGGAACTAATGAGTGAGTTTACCAAAGTTGTAGAATATAAGATCAATACAAAAATCATTTGTATTCTTATATACTAGCAACAAGCAATCAGAAACTGAAGTTGTTAAAAATGCCATTTAAACAAATCCTCATTCCCCTCTCCCGAGGATTTGTGGAAAAATGAGGGAAAAGAAAATACAGAGGACATCTATATTCATGAGGGATATTGGTCTGTAATTTTCTTTTTTTGTTGGGTCCTTTCCTGGTTCTGGAATTAAAGTGATGTTCGCTCCGTACAATGAATTCGGAAAGATTCCATCCTTCTCAATGTTGTGGAATAAATTCTGAAGAATAGGTAGGAGTTCTTTTTTGTATGTTTGGTAAAACTCTGACGTGAAGCCATCAGGTCCTGGGCTTTTCCGCTTTGGGAGGTTCTTAATTACTGCTCCAATTTCTGAGCTTGAGATTGGTCTGTTTAGGAATTCTGTTACCTCCTGGGTAAACTGAGGAAGGTTGTATGTTTCCAGGAATCT